>BGPR01014946.1:15797-37913 GCA_013235015.1 Araneus ventricosus
TTTGTGTGACCGATCTAACAACTTAAAACAATAAAATTCCTGTTGTGTATTTTTTTCGTATTTTGATATTTTTCATGACAATTCGACTGGGCTGACAGCATAAAGCAGCAGTTTTCGTAAAATCGATATGGACGCGATGATCGATTTGACGAATGCGCGAAATTTCTGCGCATCCCATTTTGTGGAGTCCTATCTTGACTGGCTCGGGCGTTGATCGAAAACGTGTTCGCACTTGTATGCAATAAACGGCGTGCGTATTTGGATTGTTTCGTGAATTTTCATTAATTCTTTGTTCTTCAGAAGATCTTGAAATAGTGATGAGGGTGAGCATTTACTTGGCTGTTTAAAATCTTGAAATTCCGCTAATATTAAGATGCGTTACTCGGCGATTCACACCTTTTAAACGATTCAGTTTATTTTTTTTTAAATTCAATTATTAGTTTCTTTATTGCTATTCGATTTAAATGCATTAAAATAATTTTGTGAATTGTTCTCTTCGTTCATTTTGATGTATAAAGATTGGAATTTTGATAGTTAATTATAGTAAATTATGAAACTAACCATGAAGATTTAGTAATTTTTTATTACTGGTCAGAATGTTTTGAAATTTTTAAATGATTAAAAATAAGTTTATCAAAACAGTTGCTGATACTTTATGACAATTTTGTTATGACCTTTTAATTCTTAGTATTTCTGACGTTGAAGATCCAAGAAATCAAATGATTATTAACTAGTAGCTTAAGCCTAATGTCTCCCCCGAGATATATTAGTCTTTCATGGGTCATGTTTACTGTCTTAGCATGAATAAGGGACTTTCATGAAAGACATTCTTAAAGAGAGTGTTGGTGACTTATATGATAATTGTTTTCATTATTCACTGACATCGAAGATATTTGCATTCAGTAATTAAAAAAAAAATGTACCCTTCTTACCTGTTTAATAATGTTAATGTCTTGTGATATGGAACGGGAAAGAAGGCCAGGATTAGTAGTGTGTATCTTTTAAATTAGTATTAGGTGATTGTTGTTTATTCTAGATATTCATTCATACTGCTGGAAGTAAGATTTAGTTCATTGGTGGAGTTAGCTTAGTGCTGGTATCAGTTATACTGTTGCATAGAGCATTTATAGAGTATCCATACTTATTTTTTTTATTTAACCCATTGGCCTACTATTTTTTAAAGGGTAAATGAATAAATATTTTGTGTTAGCCAATTGCCGTGTGTTAACTGTACAGATCGAGAGAGAGAGAGAGACTAAAAATAATTTAAGTTGTGAAGTAGAAAAACCTTGGAATGAACAGAATTTAAAAAGACTAGATTAAGAAACAGCATCCTGTAAAATTTAATGAAAATTGTCTTTCAGCACTTCAGCAAAGGCTTAATTAAAGGCAAAAATTCTAAAAGGCAAATTTATGTTGACTTTCAGTATTTTTATTACTCGTCCTAATTATAAATTTAAAATGAAGTTGGAAAAAATTTGATGCAAAGTATTAATTCTGATTAAGTCTCAGTAATAAGCTACGAGAAAAGTCAATATTTTTGTCCGTTGCTTGGCTTTTATTAGATAGCTTTTCCCTTTCCATTTTCTTGTTTATCATTCTGTAATAATTCATGACTTTGGGGATGAATAGGAGAAAGGCTTGACTACTGCAAAGTCACTTGCAAGTGTTTCAGAATTTGTTCATGGCAGATGTTAATAATTTGTAGTTAGAAATCATATTTTTGCAATGAATTGTGGGATCATACTGTGAGTGAACAGTATGATCCCACACACACAGAACTGAATCCTTCACAGTATTCTACTGTGTAATGACTCCCGTACTGTGGCCCCCCCCCCCGGTAAAGGAAAAATATAGTTGTTTTGCTCTGAAACTTTCTTTTCTTATTTTCTTTTGTGAGAATTTTTTGGCCCTTTGAGGACGACTGTCACTTGGGCATGACAGTTGTCTGAAGAGAATGTACCAGCTGCTTGGCACATTCTATTCCAACTGTCCCAAATATATGCCGGCTCTTGTGGCTGTTAGCTACTGATTGATTGTCTTGTAGGTGTGACACCAGCTTTAGTGCAATTAGGTTTGTGTTAAAATGCATTGCCTTAAGGAGCCACACATGTTGATTTTAATTAGAAAGCACTCACTTGATGAATATGTATTGGAATGTAACAAATAGTGATATGGCCGAATATCCACTTTTTATAAAAACATTTCACTTTTGATTGTAACTAAAATATTTTTGGAAGCGGGAAACATAAAAATACGTTTTTCTCGAATTACCCAACATCAAAATTTTAATTCAAGAATTTGACTTGCGTTCTAGTTCTGCCGAACATGTTCACTTTTTTTTATGGTATATACTTTGTCTAGAGTAAGCACAGTTACCGTTTAACTTTTTATGTAAACTTGCATCTGATTCGTATCCTGCACACAATGTGTTAAAAAAAATTTAAAGATTAATAAAACTGATTATTTATTATTTGTACATTTAAAAAATGTTAACATCTTGATGCATTTTGGTAATATTTTAATCTATTTTAATTCCACTAATACGAAATGAGAAGCCCTATTCATTTTGGGTTACTTGACAGAAATAACAGGGTGCGTAGCATCATGAAAAGTGCTTAAATTTGAAAAGCATTTTTAAGCACCTTAAAAGTACTAAAAAAGTGCTCAATTTTCTCAAGAAGTGCAAAGAAAACATTCTTTTATTTTATTTGCCCAGATGTTGAATACAATAAATCGAAAGTATAGTCATAAAGTTTTGTTTCACCGGATATATCAAGAAAGAAATCCGATGAAAGGGAAAAATTCGCGGAAGGAATCCAATGTGAGATAGATTCAGGGATGTCAACACATGTTAAGATAATAACGCTTATAGTCAAGTCAACGAAGGCTCAAAATATGGATGAATTAAATTGTATAGTTTTGAAAATTGGTATACATGTTCATGAGGGGCTCCTGTTCAACATGCTAAAAGTCTCCGGTTCTGAGGAGGGGAGCTCGTGTTGCCATCTTGGATTTCATCCTTCTTTTTTAGTTTTTCTTGAATATCTCAAAATATTCACTTTTCAATTACATGTAATACAATGAATTAATGATCGTAAAGTTCCCTACAAATACATGCTTTTATTTTTCTTCTAGTGTTAATAGTTTCTGAGATAATTAAGAAAAACTAAAAAGGGGGCATGAAATCCAAGAATGCGGAAAACTTTGAGACCCAGTAATCTCGGAAGCTATTAAAGCTAGAAGAAAAATAAAAACATTTATTTATAGGGAATTGTACGCTCTTTGATTTGTTAAATCAATTTTAATTTGAAAACTGAATAGTTCTGGAGATATTCCAGAGAAACTAAAAAGGGGGATGAAATCCAAGATGGTTGCGCGAGTTCACCCTCAGGACTGTGGACTTTTAGTAGATTAATCAGGAGCTCCTCATGAACGTGTGTACCAATTTTCAAAACTATAATTTAATATTCTTTTTCAAACCCTTTGTTTGAGTGAACTATTATGACCTCTTTTTTTTTTTTTTTTTTTTTTTTGCTCCCTCTTTCTTCAACAATGGTCCACTGCTGTATATTGAAATACTGGAATGGTTATCCTGAAGGGGCAAATTAACTAGTAATCCACATTAACTGGTAATTTGTTAATTTTAAGAAATGTTAGAAAAGGTCTCATATTTTTAAGATCACGCTAGTTGACTTAATTTTCGGTATTGACAACCTGCATTGTCATTTTTATTTTTTTGTCAAACCAAAAAGACATCCTTTATTTCACAATAGAAGACGTTGTGCAAATACAAAGATAAATATTAAAATTAAAAAATGCATATTTAATATTAAAAAAATATATATATTTAAATTTTTATTAAATAGATATTTTGTTATTATAAAACAGAAAACATCCTATTCTTAGAAAATACGTGGGTCTACGTATACATGCATGTACAAAGGTGCTTAATTTTTTTGGCTGAGGTGCTTAAAAAGTGCTTAATTTTTACAGCAATTTCTCACTAAGCATCCTGAAACAGTCATCATTGTAGAACATGACAATGGCAAACCCAGGAGAAAATTAAGTGGATAAATAAAAAAAAATATTAGAAGTAAATTGCTATTTTAGTAAAAACCCGCTAATAGCTGGGATGGAGTGTCCACTTAATTGGTGGGGAAAATGTCCAAGATTTGCAAATTAAGCAAGAAATTATCTTTCAGCTGCTGTAGCCCCAAAATGTACTGAACATTCGAATGGGTGATTGGAAAAAGCGTAAGAATTCCACTGGAATGTTATTTTTTTCCAGTCACACAATCATTATTTTCTGAATCTGATAGTATATAAGAAACTAAACAGATCATACTTTTTTCTGAAAGTACTTATAATTTATTGTTCTTGCATTACAATTTCAGGCTTTACAATGATAAATGATATGCAACTTGATTAAATGCACCAAATTTACTAAAATCGAGCTAATGTTAGATTTTTTGATAATAAATGTACTGAAATTTAATTCTGCACACAATATTTTTTTCTTTAATATATATAAAAGCATATTTTTAAAAAAAATTATTTTCCTGAAATTATTCAACCGAATACTGAATAGTTGCTGAGTGTTTGTTACATCCCTAATATGTATTTGTTCCCCTTTTTATTTGTAATATAGTTGATGTTAAGAACAATTCTTTCTATACTTTAGTTTAAAAAAAAATTAAACATGAATAATTAGATCTTCAGTGTTGTAAAAATCTTCATCGTCACTAGTAAAAGTTCCGGAACTCTGTTGGTCTTCTGTACTTGAAAAAACTATATATAATTTAAATTTCATTATCATCCTAATTTTTACAGAATCTGTAGTGTTAGATTTAATGTGAAAGACTATTGAGAACATTTTTTTTTTTAAATGCATTATTGTAGAATTACTTGGATATATAGTAAAATTGTAATTGGTTCAGATTAAAACCTAAGCGGCACTTTGTTTTCTACAACATTCTTGCCTTTTCTATTAGCTTTTCTAATATTTTGTAATTTGTTACACTTCATTTAAAGTAATATACATGGATATATAGTGAAACACATTTGATAATAATTACTCTGCCCAGTCCAATATCTCTGCAAGTTTTTAAAATTGAATTTGTGTTGTTTCCATTGTCTCTTAAATATTTCAGTGAAATGTATGTGCATATCGGTATGTATATAGGTTTTTCTTGATGGAGATGGTTTGGACTGGATATTCGTTTAGATTTATAAATTCTATGATCATTATTATTTTTGTGATTAATGAATTGAACTTCATGGACCTGTAATTTATAACTAATCTGAATAGAATTTAGGCGTCCCCTAGAGGGACAGTGTTTAAATTTTGTAAGCTGTGAAAACCACTGAATGAATTTTAATATTTGAATAGGCTGCATTGTTTACATTTGGATGATGTCACTAAGTTGCTTGCTACTCTGTTTATTCTTGATATGAAGCTTATTTTCTTTGCATGATTCTAAGATATGCATGTGTACATCATTTGAATTGAAGCTACTACTATGAATTATATGCTGCATTAAGCATTTCCTTTTCACAGATATATAATGCTCCATTTTTAGAAAGAATTTTATAGGCAAACTTCTAATATTCATTTCTTAATAATGTTTATAGCAGTGGTGGGGAACCTTTTGCACTGAAATGCCTCGTAAATTTCTGTAGATGGGCAAAAGGCCACAGAAGGAAAATCTTAAGTGTTATTGTTCTGTAATTATTTATATTACAGACTAAGGCTGCATAAGAAACTTGAAGGCCACAGGTTCCCCATTCCTGGTTTATAGTGTGTTTTAATATTGTAGATTTTATACTATTAAATAACATCTTGTTCTATAAAAATTATAGTTGAAGTAAAGCACTTATAATGCATTTTAAAAGGCAGTGTTAAAGATGATCCCGATGATTACATGTTATGGACGGAGTTTAATTTTGAATAATTAACAAGTTTTTTTGATGTATAACTTTTTCTTAATATTTATTGTGAATCATAAAAATGTACCTAGAAAGTTGTAATTGCTCTAATTTTAAGCTGTTCATATTGCTGATTTTACATCAGTGATTCATCCCTTGTGTACATTTTTGAAGATCTATGGATTGTTTGGAATTTCAAAGACTGACAAAATGCAGGCTGTATAATTTTTTATGCAAAATGCCATGCACCACAAAAATACTCTATTTTTAAATTGACTGACGTATAGCAATCTTTAATTTTTATTGCCTGCCTATTTGAGGGAAAAATTAAGAAACACTTGTGTTCTTTTAGAAATTTCATTTATTTCAGTTGATACCCAAGTTTTCAGTCCTATTGTGCATGTTTTATTTCTAGAGCAAACCAAAAGTTACTACATGCTGCCAGTTGAAATAATTAAGAGTTAAACCTAAGATTATTCTTTCATGTTATATTTCTTTCTACTTTTTGGAATTATGGTGCTAAATTTCAAGGGAATTTGTTTTTGAATAATTATGCCTTTCTTTAAAATGCTGTTTGCATTGTGCTTTTATTTGACTTGACAGCTTAAGATTTCATGAAGTTGAAAATAATTTTGTTTGGGAGTTAATAATTGAAGTGTTTGATTTGTACTGAAGATTGTCTTTTGTTACAATTAAGCTTTTAATGAGGCTTTTTCATTTTGAAACAGAAATAAGCAAAACACTTTTGTTTTTCAAAGACATGCATCCTGAAATTTAAAAAAAAAAAAAAAAAACATCAAGTAAATGGAAATGTGCTTTAATTTATTAGTTTTATTTTTTTGAAAAAAATTCTGAATAACATGCGGATTGTATTGATTTAATGTTTCACATTTTCTTAATTATTATTTTGTAACTAATATAGGGCTTTAAAAAAAATTGCAGTGCTTGATTCTGATAATTTTTTCCTTCCAGTATATGCATCGGAATAATTTGTGATAGATATTTTATGTATATAGTAATCCTAGTAACTTTTGGTTTACTTTAGAATTAAAATTGTTATTGATCAATGCTGATTTTTTTTTATGTAGTGGGATTCTGACTTTTTATTATTATTCTGCATTAACTTTAAAGAAAATCAATATGAAATAAACTTATTTGCTCCAGAACCTATAGCAGAATTAAACTTAATTGTTTTAATTTAAATATTTCAGGCCCCAATAGATCCAGATCAGTTATTAAAAGCTCTTGATTCTCTGCTTTCTAAAAATGGTGGAATTAAAAGTGTAGAAGATGTACCAAGATTAGCTAGGTAAATATTATTTTTGCGAATTATATTTTAAAATTTTCATAACATTTCTTCATGTATCATTTCTTTTGCAGCATTATGAATGGACATCTGAAGCTGCTTCAGTGTGTGTGGAGCTGTTTTTTAGTGGTGTTCGTTGCAATTAATATTTCAGATTTCTTTACAGCTATTGCATGAAGAATTTAGTTTTTGAATAACATTTTTTTATGCAGTGAAAGATTTTCAGAAGCACTCATTAACAACCTTTAAATGGAATTTTGTATCTGCTAAAAATTGCCAGCCCCTATTGGATGTTTGGAATTTATTGTTTGAAGATTGGAAATTATGCGTTTATCATGGAGAAAAGTTTAATCTTTATCATTATGTTTGAGTAAGTTATATGTCTGTAAATGTTTCTTTATTTTGAATTTTTTAATAATAAGTATATTATAATAAAATGGCAATCAGTTTATTTTTATTCTGTCAAATCTTGTTGAAACAAACTTAAAACATTTCAATAAACTTGAATTTATTAATTTGGGAATTATGTTTGATATTGTGAAATGAAAAATTTAAAGGTAGGTATGTATTAATTATGAGCATAGATATATGGTTTACTTTTTCCTTTTATTTTTTTTAAGTAATTCTTTTTAAAAAGTACACTTTTGTTTATTAACCTACACAGTATGTTGAAATAGAAATAAAAATCTAAAAAAAACCCTTTCACATAGGTGTATAATGTGAGCATTTAAATTTTTTTTTTTGAAACTATATATTAAATATGTAACCTGATAATCATGGACTGATTTTATTTTTTTCCCCCTTGCATGTATTGAGAAGGAGGGGGAGTGGAGTTTGGTAGCTTTTAATTTAGAAATCATTTTATCTAATTTTCATTCTTGAGGTCATAAAATTTTTTTGTCATGATTTGAAGTTTGGCTGACTATAGATTTTGGTCATTTTATCTGGATCTACACTGAGAATCTGTTACCTACAGCAGGCTTTGTTGGCAAGAATGTTGCTGCTGAATTCAAATAATTAAAAAAAATTATGAAATTCTGTTTTATCATAAATTTAGATATTTGCTTCAAGAAGGGAACAGGTGACTATAATATTTATAAGTTAATATTTGTGCAAATAATTTTTATTGGATCTTCATATTTAGCTGATAATTTTCTGTTATTAATTAAAAATCTTTTAGGTATTTCTTTAA
This sequence comes from Araneus ventricosus, assembly GCA_013235015.1. Taxonomy (NCBI): domain Eukaryota; kingdom Metazoa; phylum Arthropoda; class Arachnida; order Araneae; family Araneidae; genus Araneus; species Araneus ventricosus. The sequence goes on from BGPR01014946.1 coordinate 24,224, forward strand.
AGGTCGAATGTTGGATTAACTGCTGTTATTCTAGTTTCAAGCGTATTAAAATTTGCTTGGTTAGTTGGAAAAAACTAGTGAAAATATTGCAAATAGATTATTTTAAATCGGCTTAAACTGTTGCGAACAGCTTAAAATCATTATAAATACTTTTAATTCTTGGTATGTTAGGCTGTTTTTCAACTAACCAAGCTGTGTGATGATCTTGTATCTTTTTCTCAGTTATTATTTTTTTATCATATTGCTGAACAGATTTTGTATTTGTGAAAATGAGAAATAAAAAAGAAATATGCTCTTCTGTTGTGCACTTTTTTATTCACATAATTATAACACTTGGATACCTATACATAATTCTGATACGTAATTAAAATTTCCAAGCAAATGATATATTAATTGGTTATCACCACAATATTGATTCAACATATTTATGGCAACTGAAATGCAGAAGTAAAGTTTTAAATTATGTCAATTCGTCGCTTAACAAGCAACACCACCTATATCAATTTTTCGAAAAGGGAACAGTTTTTCGCTACCAATAACGAAAATTTCTGAATTTTTTAAACATCTGATATGAACATGAGACCGTATTGTCGTACCAGATGTGAAAAAAAAAAATTCAAAAATATTCGCTATTGGTTGTGAAAAATTCATCTTTTTTCTGCCTCTTTGAAAATTGAAAAAATTGATATAGGTGGTGTTGCTTGTAAGCAATGAATTGCTATTGAAGCTAATTACTGTGCTATGAAGCTTGATTTTTGAAAATAAAATTATTAAAAATATATATAAGAAATTTAATTCGACTTAAAAGCAATTTCGAATAAATAGGAGATAGTAAGATATAAATTTTTTCCCTCCCTAACTTGGATGTAGGATGAGCTCATACAAGTATTACAAATTGAAACAAGCATTGATGAGAGTGTTACTTCCAATATGCAAGAAGTTGATCCTCCTGTCATTGCTCATATTTGTAATGTAAATTATGTAAGCTTAAAAACATTTGTGCTGGAGCCTTGTCAGAAAACCTAATGATTGTGAAAATTGCTGTATGCAAGAAATCTCCATTACATTGTAATTGCCAAGAACTACATTTCTCTAACATTTTTCTGGAGTTTGCAAAAGTCAGGATGTAGTTTAAAAATGCATTTAATAGAATTCATATTAGCATTCAGCTGAAGAAACACTAATTTTATAATGTAGAATTGGGTATCTTATTGACAGAACATTCTTGAAAACATTTTTAAATTTAGCCCCCCCCCCCCCCCTCCGAGAGCGATTGAAAACTCAACAGTGCTAATAATGTTTTCTGCTAATTATCTAGTAAAATTAATTTGAGGTTATATATTTATCGGAGTTTTAAAACAGTCGTTGTAGTAAGTCCACATCGTTAAGATCCTGAATCATTCTGAAGACTGATGGTTTAATTTGTTTGGATTTTTTTTTTTTACATGCAAGGTTTAATACATTATTTTCGAATGTATGAATGAGGAATCGATGGCCCCAAAAAAAGAAAGCACTGGAAGAAGTTCGAAATCCATTATTTTCACACCGTAGGGCAACTTTAAGAAGCCATAAAATGCTCAAACTCCCATTATTCTCAGTTTGAGACTTGTTTACTCTGTACGAGTATCGAGGGCGAGAAACTGAAGCAAGATTCTCGGCAATGTTGTGATATGTGGAAGTGCTATATCGGCATTTAAGCGGCCTTGAGAACACTCGAGTGCGTTTTTGCGGAAATAAAAACTGCCTCGACTAACTCGTCGACTCATTTTCTCTCCTGTGTTGGGGAATCTGTAAAATCCGGTTAATTACTTTTTATTTCTTGAAATGCTATTCGCTCCATAATGTGCATATTAATGGTTCATTCAATTTACTTCATTGCCGATATGACAGGGTTCTGACGCGCACACTTATTTTTAAGTTTATATATCTCATTCTAAATAATGAATGATTTTTTTTGCGGTATTTGTATTGCGTCTTCAAGACTAGCATTAGCTCATTTTATGGAAGTCGCGCTCAGTTTTAAAATCGATGTTGATTGATTGGGGCGATGGCGAATTTTTTTTTTCATTTGAATTACTCGCATTTTTAAAATCAAATAGATGAGATTGGATCATACACGCAGACTCGTTGAAAGATCGTTAAAAAGAACTGAGAATTCGTTATGTGGCTACTTACAGAATTTATAAAACGGGTGACGACTGCGCGAATGAAGAGTCTAGAGCCGAAACAACTTCTCGCAATACATAAACTATTCAAACAAACTGAGCGGCAACACTTGCTGTTCGGCAAGGGGATTCCGTGACTACCACTTTTGGATGATTTTACATCGGAGGGGGTTGTTGGGCAATGAGTCATACGAGTGCATTTCCAGAGTTCTTTGTTAGATCACGCTCAGTAAATTGTAAACATCACCCTACAATTCTTTCACCTTCTCCCCTATTTTGATAAAATAACTCCGCCCAGCGCAAAAGCGAGGAGGGTTTCCCAATCCGTTGCTAAACAATACTAGTTTAGTATCTTAGAAGGGTATTATTCTAAGGCTAATTTCAAAAAGTTACTGCTATGAAACGGAAGTTCGATTTACTGATCAAATTCGGATTGGATTGCAACCTTTTGATGGCTATTCTCCTTGTTGAATTTCAGTTCATTTTAACAGCTGCTTTATGTTATGGCTTCAGGATCCAATTAAAATACAAGATGTAAGAACGCTGGCGTTTGAACTTTCAGATCTGGAGGAATACTCAATTTAGAACCTATTCAAAAGAGCTTGGATGTTCATGTTTCGTCCGTATTTTGATTTTATATTAGTCTGCACAGCGGTTTGTTAGAAGGCTATAAATGATTCCGCATGAGAGGTGAATTGCTTTTGCTTGTTTTCAGTGTTAACTTGGATGTACTGAATTGTTAAGTCACTATTAGTATGGAGGTTATAACCATCAAATTCGCGTGCTGCGTCGAATTCTATTTCGTCGTTAATAGTTTTGATGTAAGGAAAATATCTTGGTTTTTACATTCAGCTGTCGGACGCTTTTTTTCCCTAGGGAGTAACAGTATTCCGGAATTGAACTCGTGGTGATTAGTGTGAAATCGAACTTTCGCTCATTCATAATATTTTGATAGTCCATATTTTAATGTTAATTCGTTTTCAGAACTGAGAAGTAACTTTTAAATAGCAATTTTAAATCTTTCCTTCGAGGTAAGAATGCAGTTTGCCAACTTCAGAAGACTAATACTTCTGCTCCTAATTGCAGTGGATAAGAAAAATATCGGGGCATGTTTCCTTGTTTCGGATATTTCGCGTTTTTTAGGAACGATATTGTGTAATTTCAATGTAGTGAAATTTTAGCAAATTCAAAATTTTCAGATATTTTATACTTGATGAAACTTTGCAGTTAGCGATTTATTTTTATTTCCTTGACTCAAGAATTACATTTTTAAATGCAAAAATAATGATTTATTGCATCTTGCAGATCTGTCTTCATTTGTCTCGGGAACAAGTTCGCCTCCTGTGATCATCTCTTAAACGAAGCCAGTTCATGTTTATAGTTTTGGACTCGAAGGAAATCGAGTTCTTTTGGTCAAGAACGTGAAAAATGTTATTTCTTTGCGTAGTTGTAATGGCTGCTATCAAAAGATTCGGATGAACCGTTGAATTAATATTTCCATTTAAAATTTAAAGCAATTAAGAAAGTCAAAAAATATAGTTCCTGTCAATATTTGCACACAAAACAGATGCTGTTTAAACTAGTATATTTATGTTTCTACTTAAATTAATAATTCATTTAGATATTCAGAGTTTTTTCAAATTCCTCAAAGGTTTTTAGCATTTAATTTTTCATTCTAATACTAATATTGGGTGACAAATTATTTGCTGTAAGATTTAAATTTGTATCGAATTATTCAGTAATTCAGAGCAGAAGTTGTTGGTAATTTAAAATTGGATTCCTTTTGATCATCTAAAATTCAAAATGGTAATGAAATATATTGTGAATTGGCATGATTATGTGAATTTTCCAACAGAATTTCACTTAAAATGATTATTTCTTAAGTTTTTATATTTTTTAAAAAAAAATATTGTTCTAATTCTAATAGCAGTACAAATGTCTTGACCCTTCTGAGCAGTTACTTAAGTGGCAAAACAACTGAGCTCTTCTTTATATGCTGTGAAACTAATCCAACATTGTAATATTTTTTTGGAGCCTTTCAGATAAACCACAGGATTTTTCGATCCCAGTGAGAAGAAAAGATTTATACTCCGAAAGTAAGCATTCATTGTCTTTTTGCAGCCCCCAAGGATGTAAAACATTCAAAGATGGTTTGCTACTGTAGATCATTTCACATTTTATTTCTTATGTCTCTAATATTTATATAAAGTTATAATTTGTGTAACTGTACTGTCATTTATATGGACGAGTTTTCTGATTTGTTTACAGGCAAGTAAATGCAAAAAAAGACTTTTTAAGCAGTTGCCAAATCCATTTGGTTACCATTTCAAATCCAAGTTCATATTGGCTCTACAAAAGGAATTCTATATCCTTTTTATAGTGAGCTCTTTTTTACTTTCTCGTATACGAACTATACAGAGAGAAAGTATTGCAATCGTCAAAAAATTAAAACTTGATATTTTGACAAATCTCCACGTTTTAGACCTCGCCGAATCCGAAAAACACAATTTTGGAATTATGCCTGTCTGTGAACACGGTAACTCGAAAACTATTCAAGCTACAGTGATAAAATTTTGGTATGTGGTCTTTACACATCATTTGTAGGTTTCTATCAGACTTTGAACAAAATCCGTCTAAGGAAGTCTGTCTGTCCACTTTCATGTGAACACTATAACTCAAAAACTTGAATAGCTAGATGGATAAAATTTGGTACACAGTTTTATCTTCATGAATGTAGGTCCGTATAAAATTTTGGGCCCAATCTGTCAAAGGGTTGCCTGTCTGACCGTCTGTATAATCGCATATTTTTAATCGCAATAACTTGACAAAATTAGTAAGATAATGAAATTTTGTATGTGGCGCATTCTGACCTTAATGGTAGATTTGTATCCAATTTTTGTGTCAATCAGTTAAAAAAAAAAGGCGTTCAAATTGCATAATTAATTTTTCTAATCCGATTCTCCATGCTCATGCGTACTGGGAGCAATCTGCGCACGCGGGAGCTATTGAGCGAATTACGTCACTTTGTCCTTGAGCCGGCAGGAATGAAACCTAGCAGTGTGTGATAGAAGCGTTTTAATCGGTAGGCATCTCTCTGAATTTGATTCTTTACCTAAATATTTTAATGCTAGCAATACGCGCACGACATTGCCCGTGCTATCTTGACTTCAACAAAATGCAAAAAAAAAAAGCCCACAATGACATGAAAAAGTTTTGAAAACAAAATAAAAACAAAAGATACGCATTATTTGAATTTAGGAAAACAGTACCGAGTACGTTAATCCAGAACAATATTAATAAATGCGACAAACCAGCATGCGAAATATGCGAGACAGAGAAACATTTTAAGACACTGTCGAAAATAATTATCGAAGTCATTTAGTTAATGTATCTTCTCCGAGAAGAACGTGATAGTATATGACGTCACCTGCCTCGAGGAAGGTCACGCACGAGCCAATGAGATGTAACAATGCATGATGGGAAAGTTAACTCGGTCCGAAAAATGTCTCGCTGAGAAAGCTGGCTTGCAAAAAAACTGTTTGAATTGGTCAGGGAACATTTAATTAAAAAAAACCTGGAGAAATGTATTTTAACGGTTCTTGTTTTAAATCCGACAGAAACGTTCGAGTTATAAGCTAAAAAAAAAAAAAAAAAGTGTTGTTAGAACGTCAGATGCGAAAATTTGAAGAAATCTTTATAAAAAAATTACCATAAAAGTGACTATTATTTAAAAATTCTAAACAAACTTCATTAGAACGAAAATTGTTTGTTCTATCCGATGGTGCATCGATTGTTTTTCAACGATGATTAGAAAAGATACTACAGCCGTAAACGTGCCAAAAATTACCCAAAACATTTAATAAAAGATTTTCTAGGTTAAATTTTAAAATTCTGGCTTCGAGGTGCACTGAGTCACCATTACGACCACCTGTGTGCCAAATTTCATAGCTGTAGGTGCGATGGATTCGTCTGGACATCGCACACACACACGCACGCAAACATTGCTTTTTATAAGTATAGACGAGAAAGTTTAGGGGAGACCACTCCCGCTGGTTGGCTGATTGTTTTTTTATGTGCCTAATAAAAAAGTAATTACATCCTGTTTGGATTAGTAATTTTATCATAGGTTTATGTATCGCCAGAAGAAGCAATAAAGTATTTTATGGCAGCCATAAAGGTTGATATTTAAGATAAACATTCGAAACCGCAGAAATAAAAACATCAAATTTTGTGCTTTCAAATATATCCAAGCCATAACAATAACAGTAAGGGGGAAAAAATAATAAAGAAAAAGACGCATCGTCTTCAAACGATTTTCTGAAAAGCTGGAGTTCTCTATTTGACAAAAACAATATACCTAAGATTGGACTGGGAGTGACTGATGCCCTAAAAGTTCGTGATATCCAAAATAAGCAAAACCGAACGCTCGTCCATGAGAAATTTTTAATGTATAATTCGATTTTGATTCTCATTATTCTGGTAAACATCATCACTGTAAGAGAGGAGTTGTTACTTTTCTATTTTTTGCTTTATCTGGCTTCTAGTTTTGTACCGCCCCCATTATACCGTGATAATTAAAACACCATCTTTTCCAAAATTACTGGTCTAAAATTTATACTTGTCTTTAAAAAAATCATCCCGATACAAATATACTTAAAAAAAAAAAAAAATCCGAAATGGCATCTCTATTTATTTATTCTAAATAAAGATTAGGCTGTTACTTTCTATTCTGATACTTTTCTATACTAGAAGACACTTATTTTTGAAATATTGATCATGAATAATTTTTTTATATACCTTTGTTTTTCTTCCTTGTATCCAAGAGTAATAGGGGGGGGGGGCCCGGGAAAATTAATATGTTCTATATGATTAATCTTATATCCAGTCTGTTACATTAAAGGTTTTTTTTTTTTTAAGTAAGATACATTCGTTTTGTTTATTGTTTTTAACTCTTTGGGGACTGTCGCACACTTAATGCTACCAGTAGCTGCCACACCCATGTGACAACTGTTCTTAAAGTGTTAGTAATATTGTTTTATGAATGAATGTCTACCTTTATTTGCATTTAACATGTTAATTTGAAAAACTGGTAAGTATTCCACTGGATCTGTAGATTTTTGTCTATTTTGTAAATTATTTTTACTATACAACAACTTGAATTCAGATTATATGTATGTAATGAAGAGATTTTAAATTGCTTTCCCCCTTTTTACTTTATTTTAGCACTTTTATCTTTAGTTGCAGACTCATTTTTAGTAATTAATGAAACTAAATGTAGGCATCTTAATCTAGCAAATGAATATCTTAAGCATATAATTTAGTTTAAATTTTAATATATTATGAATATTTAAAATTGTCAGCATTTTTACACATCTTTGCCACTTATAAACAATAGGTTTAAAAATTATATCAGACTTATAATTTTGTATTGTAACTTTGTACTTGACTATATTAAACTTATAACTTTGTATTTAAGTACTTAACATTTTTTGAAGAATCATTTATGAAGTATTTTGGTAAATAGTGTGTGTTAATCTCATGGATTTTAACTGTTTTTATTGTGTTGTTTTCAGTGGCGGCTCGTCAGCTTGGAAACAAGCAGTGCTGTTTCCAAGCTGAGTTGCTGTTTCTAAGTTGTAGTTAATTTTGTGCTGATTATTTTGGTATATGATGATGATATACTAAAACTAGATAGTTTTTGAGCTATACGAAAAAAAACCGGGGGATTTTTTTTCATGTTTTTTGGCTATATTTATAACTAAAATTCCAACAAAAATTATTGGTGGCAAACCTCAGATTCGTAATCAACGCCCCGAAAAACATGAAGCAAAATATTGTAACTCCTCCAGAATTGGATTTTAAAAAAACCTATTTAACTACTCAGTAAAAGCGGAAAAAAAAGCCAAATGAGGAAGTCGCGCCAATCAGTTCAATGCAGCTCAAATGAATGCAACTAACTTTTTGCAGCTCTGGTCTGCCTCTCTCTTAATTCTTGATCGATTTTCCGTCTTCCTTTTACATTTTTTATTACTTTTTAGCCATTTTCGTTGATCATTGAATTCTTATAGTGGAAAAGTAAGCCAATTAGAATAAAAACAAAAATACAATCTTTACAAATAATTTCAGGGGGGACTGCAGCTGTTATGGACGAGCCACCACTGGTTGTTTTATTAGGTAAAAGTTTGTAATGCAATAAAAAAAAATTGTAGAAGAAAGTTACTTGTACCTTGTGGAATAAAATTTATTTTTACTGTGCCATATAGGTTTCTAATATTAAGATATTTAAAATATAACCTTTCTATGATTTGATGTAATCTAGGTTAGTATTAGTTAATAACTCTTAAACAGCTGTAGTTATTTTAAACAGTAGTAAGCCATCTTTGAAGCAATTAATTTAGTTTAGAATTAGCTTTTAACTTCTTAACTTATAAGTATTATAGTTCTGTTGAAAAGTATTCCTATTCTAGCATTTTAATTATCTTTCCGTTAATGCATTTTGTTCAGCTTTGTCAGAGGTTGATGTTTTAACTTGAATTGTAAATAAAATATTGCTGTTTTCAGGTAACCATTAATTACATTGAAGAATATGCATTTGAAATACCCTTTTGGTTTTTGTTAATCTACATTTTAAAGCATGATTCTTCTGAAGATATAGCTTTGAAGATATAAAAGAACAAGTGTACTGACGTATATCAGTACTCAATTTGCAACTCCAGACATTAGCTTTTGAGAAGACTTTGTGTTCAAGAAAAATGCGTTTAGGAATTAAAAACTTGTGATCAAGATCAAGTCAGTTGTAGCATCTATCCCGATTACTCCTGTGAAGACAGCCATTCCTGCATTTGTAAAATCATTGAACCCAGCAAATCGCTGCAAGGATTCGGCAGAAATTTTCCGGAACTGTTGGCCTTGAATAATTCTTTCTGCTCAATGGAACAGCGCATAGAATTTAGAAATTGTTATTCTGAATGCTGAAAAATGATTGGAATGCAGAAGAAAATACAGTTATATTTCATGACTGCGAACTCTTAAACTTATAAATATTTTCCATTCCTCTGCATGCTACTTTGGATTGAATTGGTTATGGTAAAAGAAGTTACGATTGTTTTATTTTGAAAAGATTACAGCTTCAGTAGCTTCTTTCATGCTTAGTGAGTAGGAAGCGATTGATGCTTACAAGGAATTTCATCTGGTAGCTAGTTATTCCTTTTTTCTCCCTTTCTTTTTTTTCTTAACCGAAAGCCAGAGTGCGAAAAGTAAGCTATGACGTCTTCATTCAGTATACTGAGCTCTGGTAAGCTCAACTTATTTGACTGCATAATCCTGTGAAGAAGTAATGCTAGTTGATTTAAAATTTCGAAAATGTAGTTACGCATCTGAATTTCAATTATAAAAGTGTTAATTTCGTTAATGATTTATGTAAAATCATGCATATAATTTGTAAGTTATCATTACTACTTAAACCAAACAACGAGGAAAGATGCCATTTAAGCTGACTACGTCTATAATAAAGTTTACCACCTATAAAAGGAGGTTACAGAACTATCAAAGATGCTTGTTGAAATCGACTTTAGAAAGAATGATTTCAATCATTCTGAAAATTGCCTAATTTTTATTTTCAATAATTCTTATTCAAAAACTAATTCGTTCATATTTGCATGTCTTTGGTCTGGCTCAGTTTTATTTTAGAGATGAGAGAGATGCATGCTTTTTCATTTATTTTTTTTAATCTATGAAATTTTTTGCGCCATTACAAACGTTACGGCATTTTACAGCGAATAAGAAGTAATGGGTATTTTGCATCTAATTGTACTTTTCATGGGTCATTCGCTGCCATTAGAATGTTTTTCTGTAATTGCCGTTTATATCATTCCCTTATCAGAAGCATACATCTACCTCATACACTCCTATCTTTAACGCATTAACGAAGTACTCAGACCAAGGTAATTCATTAGAATTGACGTTATAAAGCAAACATTTAACGGCAAAACTTTGACACAATATTAAAAAGGTTGGTTTAAGATTTTGCTTTCCCGGAGGAGAGTAAAAATAACCGATCTCTTGCCTGTTTTTATTCTAATAACAATTCAATGTCTTCGTTCCAGTTCTGAAAGAAATATTGCTCAGTCTTGTAATATTATATGCAAAAAACCAGGAGTATACGTTGCTGTGGTGTATGCCAAAAACAGGTAAAGGGCTAGAAAACATACCAAATGTTGTAATCAGGTGTTGGAAGATGAAGGACACAGCTAGTTTCTTTGCAGATAAATGAAGTTCAGACATGACGGCACGTGCTAATTCCATTAGGTGCATTTATTTCGTTTTCGTACACATGCGATATAAATTCTGAGATTTATAATGGCATTAAATAGGATCAGAAGCAAGAAAAAGGTAGGATTTAATAATTTTCTTCAGATGCTTTATTAAAATTTATCCATTTTAGCAACAGTCGTCCATTTTAAATAAGTAGTCAGTCTACTTCCTGGCACAGTTTGCAGGTTACATTTAAAAATATTTATCAGCCACTCAATGAATTGTATTGCTTTTATTTTATCATTATCGCTTTCAAGAATTTTTTTTTTAAAAGAAAGTAATTAGTGAACAAAATTGTGCATAAAATGATTTGACTAAGATAACGTTAGTTCTTAATATAGTAATTTATAAGCAAGTACTGAAGAACAAATAAATTGGGAGTGGGTGTATAAGTCATCATTATATATGACTCTGACCACAACAGAGCACCAAAGCATCTTCAGATGCTTTGTTGTACCAATGGAATTGTAGGTATAAATCGGATATAATATTAAGCCTTCCGTCGGGTGCAATCGATCCAATAGGTACACTTCCCTAGCTTCACATATTGTGCCCGACTGAAGGTTAACCCATTCAGTGCCAATTTCGAAATATCTTGTAGTATATTCGTCGAGTCTGGCTGTTCTCTAAATGTTGCTGGTAGTGAATGGGTTAAAATGCAATTGTTAGTTATAAAAACAAAAACACATGACCATAAACTTTTCTTGATAAATTGGTTGTTTGCATTGAAAAACGACTGAATTGATTATCCCCTTATCCAGAATTGATAATCTGCTTATCCAGATGGACATAATTCAGATAATTTTTCTGTTGAAACATAAAAGGTAACACGATCTAATAAGTACACTTCCCTGGCTTCGCACATTGCTCCTGTCTGAAAATTAAAAAACACATGTTAGTTACGCAAACAAAAACACATGATCGTAAACGTTTCATGACAAATTGGCAGTTGGTGTTTGTATTGAAGAACGTCAGAATTGATTACCCCCTGATCCAGATGGACATAATATAATGCAAATAATTTTTCTGGTGAAACATAAAAATAAAAGGTAGCGCATTGCTTCTACACTATAAAAACTAAAATGGTTAACACGCAACAAGTGTTTTGCATAAAGGGGGATCTGGAATTGAGCATATTATAAATGCGCGACATTTACATATATTATTCTTTCTCTAATTTTCTAAATATCGGACACAATTCCAGCATACATGCGCAATCGGGCACATTTTGGCACACATGCGCCATGATTAGAAAAATTCTGTTGTGTAGACAATTTCCCAAAATAAGGATGGAAGGTTTTCTTGTCGGATAGGTATTCAACAGATTTTGCATACGTTGCTTTCTAATCGACGAATTCACAAGTCTTACCTCACCTTTTAGCGCATCTTGAAAGATGCATGCAAACTTTCCTAGATAGTTTCTATCTTCACTGTTAGGCTGAAACACACTAAAATATCTTCAGTCTAGCACTTATTCGGCAGTGAAGTGTTAAATTTAACATTTACATGTTTCAACAGAAACCAATTAAATGTAATTGTTTATTTTGTATGATATTGTAGGCAAAAATAATAAAAAAAAAAACCCCAGTACCTAGAAATCTTCCAGAACATACCTAGGTTAATCTTGGAATAGTAGCGATGTTTTGGAAGGTGGAGGAGGGGAGTCGAATTCGATCAAAGAAAAGATAAGCGAATTGAAGATTATTCTTGTAGAATAAATTTCTTCACTCGGGTGTTCAAATTCAGGAAATGTTTTATATTGGAAGATTTATGATTGAACATGAACAATTAGACAAAAGTAAAGGAGGAAACATTCATAAAAAACACCTATTTAATTCTTGCTTTTAATTACTGCAGATGGTCTCGAATAGATCCACTCGATTTGAGGAGCTAAAGACGTCTGCAGTAATTAAGAGCTACAAAATGGAAAAGTTGACATACATTCAAATAACTCTTTATTATTTAGTGCTAAGCATATGTTATCTGACGTTCCATTTAGGCCACAATACCAAAAAATTAAATTTTCAGCGTTGCGTTGCCAAAGCCTGATCACATCCAACTTTTATACGCACTCAATTGCTTATTTCAGACTTGCCAGGTAAAGAGATTTACACAACGAATGCTAAACGTTCTTCCATTCATTTCACATGGCTAAATGATTAAAAGAAAATATTAATGAATATGGGAAAAATATTAATGGTATGGGTGTGGGCATTTAGAGCAACTTCACAACTTTCTCAATTCTATTTTTTTTAGTACTCCATTATGCCACAGTTGGATAGCAAAAATTGATTTATAAATACCATTGTTTGAAAAAGAATTTCGAATTTGTAACTTTCATTTTGGCATGCATCTATATAATAAACTTGACACTCAAGGCTAATATTAATAGTGAATTAATTACGATGCAAATGTCAACGGTCGATTTCGGTATTAATCAATTAACACGACGGTTGGTGCACGTTGCTTAGTTTGCAACCGTCTTCTGGAGTGAATCGATTCCAGGGTAATATGTACCGAAATTAGAAAGTTGTAGATAAGATAATTGATCACAAGGTGCTGAGATTTCCGATTTTAGATCTGTTCTTCTGTTTCGGTTTTTTCTTCAAACACGAAACGTGCAGACATCGGTTGGTTGAACTACGCATTTGTTAGCTTGTGGTGTGTAAATATTTGGCATACTTCCAGAGGATCAATATATTTTTCTCCTCGTTTCCTTTAATGCTTGTGTATGGCGGGGTGGGGGGCAGCAAAGAAAGATAACTCACATCTTCTAATCATTGATTTGCATACGTCGTAAAATGGTAGTTGAACTTTTAGTTTAAAGAAACGGAAATTTGTTTCTCAAACTGGATAACTTCATGGATGTTCGGAAAGCAAAAACGGCTTCTATTTTTAGATAGTTGATTTCGTGAGATTTATGTTCCATTCAAGAGTTATCGAGTAGATTTTAGTCGCGTTAAGATTACGATATTTTGGATGTTGAGGGGGTCAACAAAAAATGATCTTATAAATAAGGTTTTTCAGCGCTGTAGAATATCGATTCGATTAAGTGAAAAAAAAAGCAAATATACTGAGGTTTTAAGTCAAAATAATACAATTAAAAACAATTATAATTGGGCTTAAATATGTATATATGATACTAATTCACCCTGCATTGTTAGGGAAAAGGCTTTTTATCCGGCTTTTCCGAAATAAGTATAAAAGTTTTA
>BGPR01014947.1:0-37910 GCA_013235015.1 Araneus ventricosus
CTTCACAAAATTGGCCAATCCCATCTGCTCATATTTGTCTGATGTATCGATTTTTACTCTCATGTCTCATTTGATGTACCAAGTGTTAACAAGTTTGTTTTCTATTATGTTATATTTGATTTTACTGTCGGGGCTGTTTGTCTAGTTCAAAAGTTAAAATGAAGTTAAAATAACTTATCCGTGACCAATAAAAAGCTTCATACTGTGAAACCAGTGACGGCTCATCCATTAGGGCTGCAGAGCTCCAGTTCCCCCTGAACCTATTTTAAAACTTGTATTTTCGTTTTTTCCTAATTGGATTGCATTTCAACTTTAAGAGATCAATGATAATCGAAAATGGCAAAAAGTACTTGAAAACGTAAAAGGAAGACGGGAAACAAGTCCAAAATTATGAGAGGCAGAGCAGAACTGCAGAGAATTCTGCCCCTCCTAGAATCGAAATTTCCCGCATTGAGCAACGCGGAGCTCTCAATCGGAAGAAAAAAGCAACCTTTCTCCCATTGAAATCAGAACCCCATCAGCTGCACTCCGGAGAAGCTCACGCTTGGCGCGGCTTCCTCATTTGGCCTTTTTTCGCTTTCTCTCAGTAGTCCAGTCGTTCAGTAGTTTTTTAAATCAAATTCTGGAGGAGTTGTAATTTTTGCTCCTTTATCTTTTTTGGGGTGCTGATTACGAATCTGAGGTTTGCCACCAAAAATTTTCGTTCGAATTTTAGTTATAGCCAAAAAACATGAAAAAGCATTTTCTTAGTTTTTTGCTTATAACTCAGAAAATATCAATTTTTAGTATATCATCAATATATACCAAAATAATCAGCATAAAATTTCCTACAACTTAGGTCTATATACCTTCCGCAGCACTGCTTGTTTCTGAGATGATGAGCCGCCATTGAGTGAAACCCGTTGTGGAAACTTGGCCTTTATTAACGAAAAGGAACACCAATACTCTTATAACTCGTTTGCGCGTCGGACATACCAGATTTACTCATCTTCACTTGTTGTTTGGGGAAGAACCACCAATGTTCTCGCGTTGTAACTTCCATATGTCCGTCCGCCATATATTTTTAGAATGAATATTCCAGCCTTACCTCGCTTTCAACAAAACATTTACTCGCCATTTTAAGAATACCTATTCTTAAAATGGCGTTTTGTTTAAAGTGAGGTAAGGCTGGATTATTTTTCTCATTGTATGAGTTATTTTTCACTTTTATTTCTGGAGGATTTTTCTTCCATGAATTTTTGGGTCAAATAAAGGTTTTCTTTCACAGACAGGAAAAAGTCCTGTTTGAATATCTGCTTCTTATTTTATCCTTAAAGAAGTACAAGAAGAGGGATTCCTCCGTTGTGTTATTTTGCCTTCTTCAAATTGTTCTGGTCTTTTCTTTTATTTAATGGTAATGGTTTGTATAGAAACTATTACAGATCTGCATTAGATAACGATTATTCTTCTGCACTTGCAGGATCGGATGGACCTGCCCGTTCTGCAGAAAAGGCCCTTCTGCAATGCGTTCACTGGATGCGGCAGAAAGCGATCCAACCTTAGAGGCAGTGACGCCAGCGATCTCTTCGGATCCAGGCAGAGCGGCTCCCAGAACAAGCTGTACGCCCTGCTCCAGCAGAAGATGGCAGAAGTCGAAGCTCTTCGAGGAATTTTGGATGAAGTAAGTGTAAGGATAATTTCCCTTCAGTTATTCGAATCATTTGGCGGGTGTTTAGAATGTAACTGCTGATTTGATGTACCAAGGTTGAACTTACTTATATGCCAGAATATTCATTCAGCAAAGAATATGTGGGATATGAAGAGACGGATGTCTGCTTTTATTATCAACTGAAATCCGTGTCGTCGGTCAGCAGTGTCACAAGGTTATATATTTAATAAAATTTTCCGACATTTAATATAAATAGCGAAGTGGATTTCATCTAGGAATCTTACTTCTTGCGTGAATGTTACCTTACCCGCTCCAAACGTCAACTACAGACGCTTGAATCTACATCATGAATAACATAGAAAAAGACACTTCACAGCTTAAAACAAAATGTCAGTGATAGATGGAAAGATCCCCAATCTAGTTTCTTTACAATAATGCCTTTTCTTTAAATGGAGTTTGCATCTTGCACCCATCTCAAGACGAGGCGGGTAAGAGGTTGTCATTACCGTGGTTTTGATGCGTGGGTTGCCCACAAGCGCAAGCCAGACGCCTTGTCAGGATTCTGAAGCACAATATTTTCTGAGTATGAAACAACAGTGCTCACAGGATATTTAACAAGCAGTGTAATCATAAGGCCTGGGTGATGACTATTTTTTGTACCTCAAGAACCCACGGACTTCGAATGGGGATCATATGTAGAAACTTGGACATAAAAGGGTGGCACCATAATCCCTGCAACATTCGAGTGACCGCTGTCCATGAAATCAGGCCGCTACGCATTTTATCAGGGTGATTTAAGAATACTGTTAATAGATTTTTAAAATCAACTAAATAATTAAAATAAAATTTAAATTAATACAAATTTATCCAATATTATTAATTTATTTTCAAGTGTTTTTCAAAATAAAACCGTAAAACGAAATACATGCTGTGAATACAAAAAAAACATGTGCTGTTATGATGCTGTAAATATTATGAAGCACAATAAAGACACTAATTACTAAAAAGTATTTTAAATGTATGCAATTGTACATCTAAATTACGACGGAAATTAAATCAGAGATTATTATTTTTCACATAGGTAATTATTTGTTTTGAAAATACTTCATATATTTGCACAGAAATGGACACGACCTATTCTTATAAAGCGTTTCACAGATAGGATTGTTACATTTCATTTAAAAACGAATATTTTTATTTAAATGTTTCAAAATCAATACTTTTAAATCTTTCGCAGAATATTTCAAACTGTAAATTGTTGTTAAACTTAATGACCCTTGATCAAAGAGAACATACTTATAATTTTGTAAAATTTCTTTAAAGGAACTTTCAAAGAAATAGCTCAGGAAAGGTAGTCTCAGTTATGATCTTTGAAACAAAAGCAAGTCCAAAGACAGTTCGGGGGTTGCTCGATAAGTCCATGCAAAAAGTAAGAAAACATAATTTTTTTCGGGATAAACAATATTTATTTTTCGACATAGTCTCCTTTGAGATGTATTCACTTAATTCAATGATGCTCGGTTTTTTTTTATTCCGTCCATGTATTAGGATTTGTCCACATCTTCGAAGTAGGCCATAGTCTCGCCAATCACCTCATCGTTAGGTAAAAATTTATTTTCTGCCAGTCGTTTTTCCATATTTGGAAATAGGCAATAATTCGATGGAACCAAATTTCTGGAATAGAATGGATCAGATAAGATTTGGTAGCACAAATCATATAGTTTTGTGCTCACATCTGCAAAAGTTTGAACTGGTGCAATATCGCGATTTCCTATTTTTTTCGATTGGTGAGGTCGTTTCTCCTTTATTTCATTATTTAAATGATCCAGTATAGAAGCGTAATACTGTCCGGCAATTGTCTTGCCAGTCTCCAAAAAGTCTAAAAAGATTATTCCAAGAGCATCCCAGAAGACTGTGGTCGTATCCTTTTCAGCTGAAGAAACGCTTTTCGCATTTTTGGGAGTAGAATCCCCGCTCCCAGTCCATTGTTTTCATAGCTCCTTTGTCTCAGGCTAGTAAAGATGAGTCCATGTTTCATTCACTTCTACAAGAAAAATTTAAAAATTCTTCTGGATTCCGTTGAAGTAGCTTCAAACTCTCCTTGCTACATCTCTTCGTTCCAAAGTGAGCAATCGCGGAACTCATCTTG
Organism: Araneus ventricosus; assembly: GCA_013235015.1. NCBI lineage: Eukaryota > Metazoa > Arthropoda > Arachnida > Araneae > Araneidae > Araneus > Araneus ventricosus. Next base: position 3,798 of record BGPR01014947.1, read on the forward strand.
CGAAGAGTTTCCTCATATGTAAATGTTCACGCAAAGTGTTATGTGAAGGTCAATTGAGATGTCCATAGCAATTGAGATGTTAGGAATTTCACTCAGCCTCACTCTAATGTCATGAATCAATGTCCGGTAATAGCCACAACTGTGCCACCTGGGTGTTGATCGTGCCGTCTGTTTGGAGTAGTACTATTTGAAAAGTTACCAACCCACTTATAAACTGTTCTAATCGAAGGTGCAGAGTCGCTATAAACTTTATCTTGGTTTCTTCAACCGTTTTCCCTTTCAGAAAATAATGTTTCATCACCACACGAAATTCTTTTTCGTCTGTCTTCCATAAACCAATTTACTTAATCGACTCAAACAAGTGTCAAACACAGTCTAATAGATATGTTGAATGAAACTTTGTGATAACCTTCAAGAATTACCGACAACTAAAAAGAATCTCGATCCGGTCCAGTGGCGATATGTCTTAGACTTTGCACGGGCTTATCGAACCACCCTCTTATAGGCTGCACTCGATAGAACAATGGCTTTTTAAGTGTTAATGAATTGGAAATTTATTCACTTAGAATTTATATTTACATTTCATAAAGGACAAAACATGAAAAATTAATGAAACTATGACCATGATCAGAGACAATTTATTTTATTGAGAATAAAGAATCTTTGTAGTAATTTACAGGAGAGTATATTCTTCCTTTAAGGGTGATTAATTCTATAGAATTCATCTTTAACGTCAAGCATCATGAAGCATACTTTTAGTAATTGGGCATAAAATGTTCCTACACGTTAGATAACATAAATTCTGATAATAAGTTGTTGAATTCTTCTTGAAATAAAACAATGAGTTCTTTTAACTGTAATGAAATCTTTTATTTAATACCATGTTGCAAACGAAGCACACCATCTTACAAGTGAAATTGCTTTATACTGTCTCTTGTCTTCTTTCTTGTAAAATTTTATTCATTTTGAATCATATTCAAATACCGTATTTAAGATTTCGCAGTTTTCTTCAATAAAGTCACACTTCGATTAAACTAATTAATTAAGCGGATATGTTCGCATTTATTTAAGCAGAAAATGTTTTAGTTTCTTAGCATTTTTCGGCAACAAGAAGCTTGAAGCCTTGCGAATTACCTTTTCTCTTTAAAAACTAGGCCTTTATCTTCTACATCTAATTAGTTTGACAAGCATTTCGGATAATTTGTAGAAATGAATCAAAGATATTTAGCATGCAGTATAATCATAAGACATGGGTTATGACTAAAGTGACAATTTTTTTTCCTCGAAGCGGGGCATTTTTTAATTTTTAGGTAATATTATGTAAATTCAAGAGAACACATATTTGTTCAGTTTTTATTTATTAATGAAAAGAACAGGAATGTTTTAGTTTCTTAGCATTTTTCGGCAACAAGATGTTTGAAGCCTTGCGATTTACCTTTTCTGTTTAAAAACTGTCTCTATCTTCTACATCTAATTAGTTTGACAAGCATTTCGGATAATTTGTAGAAATGAATCAAAGATACTTAGCATGCAGCATAATCATAAGACATGGGTTATGACTAAAGTGATGTTCTACATCTAATTTTTTTTTTTTTTTTAGTTTGACAAGCATTTCGGATAATTTGTAGAAATGAATAAAAGATATTTAGCTTGCAGTATAATCATAAGACATGGGTTATGAATAAAGTGACCATTTATTATTTCCCTCAAAGTGGGGCATTTTTAAAATTTTTGGTAATATTATGTGAATTCAAGAGAACACATATTTCTTCAGTTTCTATTTATTAATCAAAAGAACAGGAATAAACACGTGAAAATAAATAATTCGTGTGAACACATTTTTGCTTCAGTATATTTGGTTTTGATTTAAAAAAAAGAATGAAATTATTGGTAGGGTTTCTTAAAATTTACTTTGGTAATTAACGTTACGTTATAAACTGCGACTTGCAACAGCGTTTTATAGCTCGTCCACAACTTATTCATAAGAAAAAAGATCTTTATACGGTGCATTAGTGAAGAGCAGACGTAGAATCTGTTCAATAATTATAATTTAAATTATTGGCGGGAAAGTGTTTGAACAGTTCCACCCAACGACTTTCGGTATAGATATTCCCAGTGTTTCATTCTGTCCCTTCATGCGATGTATTGAAGTCAGAATTAAGTGCGAGATAGCAGGTTTCTGACTAACTTACATGCTTGTGACACGTATAGTCATCACCGGAGTATAGTACAGCAATGGAATCGGAAACCCTACGCGCTTTTGCGCATGGGCCGAGCGGAGTTATTCTCATCAAAATAGCGGGAAAGCGAAAAATGGAAGGGTGATGTTTACATTTTACTGAGCGTGATCTAAAAAAGAACTCTGGAAATGCGTTCATATGACTCATTGCCTGACACCCCTTTCCGGTGTAAAATCGTCCAAAAGTGGTAGTCTCGGAATCCGTTGCTGAACAGTAGGCATTACCGTCGATTTTTTTATTTTTTATTTTTGGTTCATTCGTGTTTGAAATTGCTTTCGTGGGTTGCTCTTTATATGAAAACGGGACATTTGGGCATACCAAAACTGTGTTTGGCGACAAGGGGACAGGCTACGAAAAAACGGGACGTATGGTCACTTTAGTTATGACGATACTCGGCATCTCAAGAACTCAGCAACTTCGACAGGGAATCCAATACAGATGTATCTAAACTAAGATATTTTAGTTTTCAGCAAATTTTAAGAGGATGGAGTTTTCACTGAAGCTTTTAATGAGTATAAAGTTTCGATCATTTTGCATTTATATATATTCAATTGCTTTTGTACTGCGACGAATTTGTGACTCTGCTAGTGTTGTAAATGCTTGAAATGATTTGTATTTCGGCTTTATTGTGTTTTGATTTTACATTTTTCAAGTTGACAGCATCTTGTTATTTATCTGCGCACTGCTGTTTTGTGTGCATGAAAGTGTTTTAATTAAGTCAGTTCTTATAATTGTTTTGTTCAATTCATTTACTTTGCAAGAAATGGAAATTACTTTCAAAGCCAGGAGCTGAAGTAAAATTTTCACATAATACTGAAATAAATATATTTTGTTCTTTTAAATCACGATTAGTTTCTGTGATTCTACAATTAGATCTCGGAAAAGATAAACTACGAGTCGCTATCTTTGGTATCTTCGGAAAAGCATTTTGTGAGGAAAGTTTTTAACTGCTCATATGCAAATAAATCCAATGAGTTTAGTTTTAATTATATTAACGTCCCGTTCCGAATCAACACTTGGGAGATTTTGTTATGGACCTCTTACTTTTGAACCGCAATCAAATGACTAGGTGGACACCCCTCTCTCCATAGTTCCACACCACACCAGCGAGAGGAAGTTTAGCCCCCTACGTATGATTTAGCGGGCAACAGGTCCATATAAACGACGGATCATCAGTGAAATCAGGCCCCGAGGCAGGAACCATCCGGCCCCACGGCCGAGACCTTACCACTAGGCCACCGTGGCCCAATTAATCTTATGAACAGGCTTCTTTTTACTAAGTATACAATATTATATACAGACTAGATACTGTAAAATTATATTACATACAGCAATAATACAGTATTATATACAGACCAGTAAATCCGTGCGAAGGTTTCACATCCCCCCCTACCCCCAGTAAAAATGACTTTTTTTTTGTTGGGTTGTTGTAATTAGGTAGTTAGGTGAAGTTGACTAATGTGAGGTTAAGTTGCATGATTTATATAGGTTTACTATGAAAACTAGAAAAAAAAACTATGACTTTACTTTGAACTTACACGGAACTGAACATTCATGATGTCACAATGTCTATGGTGTAATAATTATTTCATAACTTAAGTTAAAACATTTTTGGTTTAAAATTTAACTGAGTGTGTTGTATCAGAAGTTAATAAAAAGTCCTATCCACTGATAATGTATTCATAGTTGTAAGCTTTGCATTTAATTGAGAAAAAGATTGTTGATAACAGCAATAATATATATGGCACCAGTAATTCCATGTGAAACTTTCTCACTTTCAATCTTCTCTTAGCGCATCTATGACGTCACAATGTCTATGATTTTTTAAATTTTTCTTGCAACTTAAATAATAAACAAACAGTTTCCCGTAACTTTGTAACGTCTTGCAGCTAAGTTTTGGACAGACATTCACAGCTAAGTTAATTAACTAAATAAATTTATTAAGATATATACATCTGGATTAAATTTACAAGAATAAGAGCAAATCTTTCTAGGTTAAATAAATACTAATACAAAGTACAAGCCTGATGGGGCGTCTTATTCATTTACACGATATAAAGATAGCGAGTTTCGTTGGAAATATCCTGTTCTGACCTCTGAGTCAATCAGCCAGCACAGTCTGGCTCTCAGAGTGATCTCTCTCTTTTAGTTGTTCAGTTCCAATCTTATATACCAGCATCAAGAATTACGCCCATTGCATTCCCACGGGAACACAATTGTCTGGACAAATAACATCTGTTCAGGAATGTTGCAACATTCCGTGCAAGAGGCAGGAAAGAAGACACCTATAAAGCACAGCTCCGAACACAATAGCCTTGAAATGAATGGCATTGGTTCGCCAGCTAAGGGGTAACCTGAAAGTGACTGGTGTCGTTGAATGCAAGACATCTGTTCCCGCCACAAGGTCGATCCGGGGGGGGGGGGAGTCCGTCACAACGTAAACTGAGCATGCTATGTCAGATGTCGGTAAAAGTCCCTATCCACTGATAACTTATTCATCGTTGTAGGTTTGCATTAATTGAGAACAGAAATAATATATACGGTATGTAGCATTTAACCCTAAGAAGTAACGTCGATTAGGCTGTATAGTATGTTCTCGGATTCCGAAACACTCCGAACTTATGAGCATGTGCCAGTCTGAGTTATTTTCACCAAAATAGGGGGAAGTGAAGAATGGAGGGGAAGATGTTTACATTTTACTAAGCGTGATCTAACAAAGAACTCCGGAAATGCCCTCATCTTACTCATTGCCTGTCACCCCTTTCCGGTGTAAAATTGTCCAAAAGTGATAGTCTCGGGATTTTAAAACGAACTATAGGTGTGCACACAAATAAGGTACTGCCCGATTTTAGAGAGTAGAGCTGGTGGGATGATAAATTAGAAACTAAAAATGTAAACAAGTACAGAAGCGTCGACTAGCGGTGAAGCTTCATTCACTTAAAGTATTGCCACAAAAAATCAAAAGGATACAATAACATGTTAAAATGAAATGTATCAAAATAATATGATTAGGAACATCAGCATAAGAAATAGTAAAAAGACAAGAAGTTTGTTTCAGACGAGATTCATATCTAGAGATTGGCTATATTTCCTTGAAAATTCATAGAAAATGTAAGGAAAACTGCATTTAAAGTACATTTTGATAACACTTTGATAATTAGTTCATTAGAAAATTTTTAATTAAGAAACGGATGAATATTATAGTAAGTGGTAGGTTTTATCTACCCGAAATAAATTTTAATTTCCCTATTTTCAAAAACATATTATTTATTATCCTTAAAACAATAATTTCATATTTCAAAATTCTACTGCTTGGTGCTTTCGATTAATTGCACGGTAAATCCTTTTTAAAAAGTTAAAACAAATTATATTATTCGGAAATTATCAATATTAATATAACATATCATCCATTATGAACTTGGAATTTCACATTTGCAATTTACATGTGTCATTAAAAAACAGCTATTTTTATAAGAATCCCGAAACAATTCTTTTTAAAGAGTATTTCTCTATTTAATTTGCTATTTAACATCTTTTACGGTAGATCATTAAGAACACAACTAAACCTTTATTGCACATCGTTCGTAACTGATTCGAAGAAAAATGGTGTCTTAATTGTCTTGATTGTTCTTACAAAAACATTCGGAACAAAGCATCTATTATACTCAACAGGAAATGTCTTCTTGATGTTAATGGATTGAAAATCACTGATATGAATTGATAGTCGCTTGTTCTAAAGAGCAAAATTAATGAAACTATTATTTCGATCCGAAACAATCTTTTTCAGCGAAAAGAAGGATTACTTATGTTCCTTTACAGGAAAAAGAGAGATTTACTTTAAGAATCATTAATTCTAAAGAATTCATCTATTAAGCTTAAGAACCGCAGTGAATTCTTTAGTAATTGAGCATAAATTTCGTCCGCTTGGTAGATAAAATATTCTGCGGTAACAGAATGTTGAATTGTTTTTGAAACAGAAGAATATATTCTTCTAACATTGAAGCTATCTTTTGTCTAGTATCATGGATTTCCTTATGTGTGAAATTGTTTTACACTGTCTCTAGTCTTCTTCATACCAAAATTTTATTCGTTTAGAATTGCATTCAAATTCTGCATTTAATTGAAAACTGCAATTCACACTTCGATGAAAACAATTTATTAAGACGAAATATTTGCATCAATTTAAACGGAAAATGCTTGGGTTTCTTAATATATTTCGTCAAAAGGAAGCTTTAAAATATTTTAAAAGCCATTTAATTTTTCTTTTATTTTATGCACTGTCTTCCTTTCCTAGATCTTATATGATTAATAAACATTTCGAGTTATGGTTAGAAGCAAATGAAATATGCTTAATTGTATCTAAAATAAAATAAAAAGTTTATTTACGTGTAAATTCAGTCAGCGAATGTAGAATTTTCAGTAGTACTTTTCGAAACTTATGTGAGTAACTACTTTTAAGAATTTTAGATGCATGTAAATATATTTCGACAAATGGTAAGAAGGCAAACATTTTTATTTCTTTTATATTGCATCATTGAGACGAAATTCGTTTCTAAAGATATGTTCCATTTCCTCGAATATTTGTGGAAAATATAGAGAAGAAAATGCATATAATTTGAAGAGCATTTTAATAAATCTCCGATGCGCAGATAATTAGAAACTAAAAAGATAAGAAATTTATGTAATATCAGGGAAAAAGCAGTCTTTCTCGACTAAAATAATTTTAATATGTATATTTCCGAATTAATACAAAATATTATCCTTAAAGAAATAGAGTCAAATAGCGAACTTGTTGCTTTAGAGCAACTGTAAAGCAAATATTTTTAGAGCGATAGTTAAAAATATACTTTTCAGTATTATGTAATTTAGCAAATATTAATCGTATGACACCGGCAGTGATTCAAATATAAAACAGTTGCCCTTTAATATATAATATGCTTTATATGTTGCTTAAAAGTGTAAAACAATTAATTTTGTTGCCATGGCAGCTCAATTGAAATGTCAGAAACGATTTTCAGTTAGAAAGAAAAGTAATAATTTGGAATATTTTCATTTTCTTTACAATAAAGTCGTTTTAGTGACTATGGAAATAAAGTTTATTATTTTTAGTTATAATTACGTATAAAATGAGCTAAATTTATGTGTTTTTATGTTGTGTAATGTATGCGAAACACAAATCGATGAATGATGATAATTTAAACATATTTTATGCCTGTTCATTCATGTAATTCATATAGATATTAGTTTTGTTTCTTTTTATTACCAACTTAATTAAAATATAATTCTCTCTCCGTTTCCATACATTTAATAAAATTTCATACTTTTTTTAGACCATTATGTAATTTATAATTAAAGTTGCACTTTCAAAAGGCTGTAGAAAAAGAAACACTGGTTAGAAAGACCTGTTATTTCATCTGAGTATACGTGAAGCAATGGGAATTTGTTTTGCGAAAGAAAAAAAATAGCTTAAAAGTTGACCGACAGATGGCGCTGTACTCGTGATCAGATGCTGAAAAACAATTGCTTTAAAATATATGCTAATTTAATGATGCTAATTAAAAGACGTGGCATGTTGTTGTGGCACTCTTTGTTCAAAGCTCATCCACCACGATAAGGTGGTGCCACAGCGGATAGGAAAAAATTGGTTTTTAATTGTCCCAAAGCTAAAAACCGTAGAAAAAACAAAAATGAAATCGGTTTTTAATTGTCCCTAGGCCAAAAACCGTAGGAAAAGCAAAAATGAAATCGGTTTTTAATTGTCCCTAGGCCAAAAAGCGTAGAAAAAGCAAAAACTGATGAAACCATCAAGAAAAGGAAGTCGGCTTCGATTTGCTTAAAAAATGTTCACTATGCTGTCCACCGTTTTCTCCTATGAGCTGAAAGCGCAAAACAGCATGTGCCACAACAGATCGGATGTTGTGGAACATGCTGTATCACCACGTGATATTGTGAATGTGTTGCGTAATGCGGTTTTTCAACCCAGCTAAGTTACGAAGAATTTTGATGACGTCACGGCGACCAATGCGCGCGTACGCATCGGTTGTGAGCGGTATATTAACTGGATTTCAACAGATTAATAATTAATTCATTTCAGATTAATTAATTAATTCAGGTTAATTATTTAACAGAGAAGGTCACAGAGCATAGGTCAAAGTCACAGAGAGCTACTTTAGTCACAGAAAGTCACAGTTCAGTAATCGATTAATTAACTGTCCTTAATTAATTATGATTAACAATTGTTGATTTAATTGAGCTTTCCTTTCCATCGATTTAATTGAGTTGAGTTGGTTTTAGTTTCATATAAAAGAGAAAGGTCATAGAGCATAGTCCATAGGTCAAAGTCACCTAGAACAACTTTAGTCACAGAAAGTCACATTTGAGTAAGGTAAGTAAGTTTACGCCCCTCAATACCAGGGGCCGTTTCGCAGAGACAGCCTCCCGTCGAATTTTTTTCAATTATTTTTTTAGGTGGGTTCTTTGGGAGTTGGGCTCTCAAATTCCTAGTCACGGTCACGATGGGGCGCCAAATTACTCTAACCCAGGGCGCTCAAATTTATTTAAGAGGCCCTGTATAGAATTTGATGAATGGCTCTAAGGAAAGGAAGAATGAATGGATACGAGGTTTGAGGAAGAAAATAAAACAAATCATGCAGTGACCATGCATGCGCTCGTGGATTAGGGTTAATTCATTTTCTTTGAAATTGCTAGGAACTATGTGGTTATTAGACGACTTTTCAAAAAAGTCCTAAAGGATAATTCCATAATAAATTCATAAAAATTTGTTTCGATAATTCATAAATAGTATAAAAGCTCTCCTAATACCACATTTTATATGGAAAATACCACGGATATAACTAACAATCTGAATTCACAAACATTTCATTTCATACAATAAGAACCTTGCACTTCCCTTTCGGAAATAACGCGACTTTGTTGTCACTAAGTGAGATTTGTGTCACTTCTGGCACTGTAAGAACCACTGGCGCGGGAAGGAAAGTGGGTTCCACCATCAAGGGTCGAGCGCACCCTAAATATCGCTGAGAATATTTACCCTCTTGCCACAGGCAGTGGACTTGTTAGGGTGGGGACACCAACTGATTCTGCACTGTGTGTTGGGTTTCTACCAATGCTGTATTAATGGATATGATACACGGCGTGATACGTGACGTCGATCTGAACCATTGAGCAAACAGCATGCGGCCGTGTCGTACGGGCTTAATGGAAGTACTCGATTACGTTGATTGATACTTCACTTGAGTAGGTACACAATGCGAGGGGGGAGGGACATGAGTGTTCAATAAAGATTTCTCAGTACGTAGATTTGCTATTGATTGTTGATGGAGTCTATAATGATTGACATTTTCTCACTATCACAGCATTAGTATCACGTTGAGCTACAAGGCGAGGCCTACTTATGAAGTGTTGAAGTACAATTAACGATCATTGTCGAATTTTAGACTCTGAAGAAACTGATAATGACGTTTTCTTTGCATGTTGGAATATGTGTTGAAAGTTATAGTTTAATTATGCATTTAACAGTTTATTAATGCTATAACAAAACTACAACAATGGTGGTTCGAAACATTGATAATTTAGGCAATCACAATCATTGCTTAAATCGTCATTTGTACAGTTTTCTATGAATGCTGGAATGTATGTTGATAACCTTAATTTATTGCATATTTTACGGCTTTCCAATTCTATAACAAAAATATAACAATGCTATTAGGAACACTGAACATTATTGCTGTCATTGCTATATTAATTTAAGTTATCATAGCAAACTTGTAACGATATGCACATGTTTGTTTATACATATCTTGTAGCATATAATTCCCAAGACAAGAAGAAGAATAATATATACAGTTTCTTTTTGAAAATTCTTAAAATATTTTGTAAATTTGTATATTTTGTAAATTGGTTTGTGGTAAAACTACCACGGGCTCACAAGGAACTATCTCAATAATGTTGTAATAAAAGTAGTTTTTAAAAAGTTCGCTTTTATTAGTGAAATAAAATGCAAACAATTATTTTTTTATCAGGAATCTGTAATTAAAAACCAAATTTCTAAACATTTGAGGCACATATATGAATACTCCAAGTACAATGGAAATCTAATTATATTCATAATATATTTTAACTTTTAATGGATGTTTAAGAATTTGTTTTCTTTTGACATGCATTGAGGCTTAATTTCCTTATCGTCTTGTTTCTACCGATTCACAATTTTACGAATTTTGCTTTGACGTCACTATTTTTGGCAAAAATAAATTATTTTCTACATTTAGTTCGCTATTAAAAGCATGATTTTTAAAACTTTGTATTATTTTTATTTTCCAGTTTTAGGGGTTAAATATATTTCATGATTCATTAGAATAATCATTATGAAGTATTGTCATCAGTTTTTCTCAAATTCATCACTAGATGGCGCCTTTGGTATTGACTCAAAACTAAATGGTAATAAGAGATTCACTGATAATCATTTATTAATAAGAGATTCATAATTCTAGAAATATCAAAATATTGTATTCTCTTTAGGAATACATAACTGTATACAATAATAAGAACTCTAGCGCATGAAGAAGTAAATGAAAAAAGAATTACAAAATTTAATCTGTACAAAACATGAAATAAGTCAAGTTAAATAAAAGCGAGTAAAAATACATTTTCTGTCTTTTATCGAGACCTGTATTTAAAACAATACAAGAAGGCATCAATGCAAATGTAAGTTTTAACGAAATACACTGATCAGATCGAAATCAAAGATTCTATTTTGAGAGTTTTTGTTAAGTGTCAAATAAAACACACGTTAATCATGATTAACTATGCTTTCATTACATAAGTGCAAAAATAATAATAACTGCAATATCTCTGATAAATCTTTCATTTTTAAAAAAAATTATTATGACAATTTCTGTAGGAAAATCTACTCAGTTCAAATCAAATGAAATGTTCAGAACGCAGCAATTATCTGTATTTTATATTTTAAAAATATTTGTTAAATACATTTTATGAATCTTTGCGTGACAAATTGTTATGTAAAATGAACTTTCCATAAACGGGTCCTATCATCTTCTAATAGTATGATTTAAATCGAGTTTAGACTGACTGTTTAAGAGAAAATTTAGAAACTGCAATTAAGAAACATGCTACTTAATAATATCAAATTAACTGTCGTTTCTGTATCACAGTAACTACATTTCCAATAGTTTATAAACAAAGAAAGTATTTTAATTCGTTCAGATACATTCATTAAACAAACGACCATAGAGTGGCTTGAAAGATGTGGGTTTTTATTTCTTAAAAGTTACCAAAAGAAGAGAAAAGTTGTTCCTAGTAATGGAAATTATTGAGAAAAATGCTGCTTCATATTTAAGTGGTATTTATCAGAATTAAAAAAGACAAGATCATTAGACCTCAAATTAATGCTGTTTACGTAAAGACAGTTTAGGAAGTTTTATTTTGTTTATTTTTAGATGAGTATAATTTCATTGCAGCTAGTAAAATATTTTAAGAATGCAACCGCTTAAGGTAAGGACTCATTAGATATATCGATTCAGAACTCTTGGAGTACATCTTATAAGAATTCAATACCATTGTTCCTATTTGTTTGCATTTTTCTTGAAAGGAAGTAGAATGATATTATCGTTCGTTTCTGACACAATGCGTTTAATAAAATAAGTAATTTAACTAATTTTCTTGCTTATGAATGAAAAGCAAACATTCAAAACATTTATAAAATGAACGGGTAACGGTCAATAATGTTTTTCATCAGTTAAAAGAAGCCAAATTTGTTGGGTTAAAAAAAATTAATGGTATTTTTGTTTCTAAAAAACAGAACTTTGTCGCAAATAGAAACTCAGCCTTATAAAGTGAATTGTAAAAGTAAGAACTGATAAATTTTAGGTTTTTAACAATGATGGTGAAACTTTTCTTTTTGTTAAATTTTCTAAGGAATGAATTTAACCTAGTCACTTCTTCAGCAGTCTTAGCGTTTAATGTTTTGAAATAAGTACCAGAAGTTAAAATTTCATCAAAAAGTTCTTTATTTAAATTCAAGCTTGCAATGAAAAGAATTATTATAACTTTTTACCTCAAAATTACACCTTATCTTAAGAGAAAATTAAATATATATTTAGTGAAAATATGCAATTTGTAAGTCATTTCTTATATGTGTTATTATGAATATAATTCATATTATTTAGTTTATATAATTCAGTTATTTAAAAGCAATTAATTAAGTATATACTTTAATTCAATTTTATAGAAAATACATTTGCTATTTAATGAAATTACGAATGAAGTCTCTCGCAGTTTATCATAACTAATAATTCTACTTATTAACTAGTTATTTTGTGAAATAATTACCTATTCTATAAAATTAACTAATTATAAAGTAATAATTACTAACTTTATATTAGTTCGATTGTAAAATAAATATACAATTCGATTAGCCCATTGGTAAGAAAAGAATTGTTCTCTTTTTCACCAAAAATTTCAAACCTTTCATTCACTGCGACTGTTGTACTTAAATCATATACAGAATTCATAATTTATGTCAACTGAGTACTTAAAAAATTTTGTACTTTAACATAAAAACTTAATTAATTTCAGTAATTATGAAGTATTCCATTCAATAATTATAAAGTATAAATAAATGTATGAGACTAACTTGTTATTTTACTTCATGCTCGTTATTTGACGCTTTAATTGGGTGTAACTTGTTATTCTATGAAATAATTTGTTTAACCGTAGAACACGAGTGTATTTTACTCTTTAAGTGATTCCGTCCATTATTTCATGCAATTGGTATGTATTTTATGAAATAATGTATTTTTTGCTTTAAATGTAACATATACAGTAAAGTTTGATTTTTTTTACTTTCCAAAAATAAGATTTATTTCTTTTAAATGTTCTTATCTCCAATTTTTCAAAATTTAATAAAAGCCAGTACAATTTTAATTCAAGTGTATTTTACTCTTTAAGGGATTTCATCCATTATTTCGTGCAATAGATACGTATTTTATGAAATAATGTATTTTATGCTTTAACTGTAACATATGTAATAAAGTTTTATTTTTTACATTCCAATAACAAGATTTATTTCTTTGAAATGTTCTTTTTTCCAGTTTTTCAAAATCTAATAAAGGGCAGTACAATTTCATTTTATGAAATAATGCAATTTATGCTTTAACTGTAAAGTACGAAATAAAGTTTTATTTTTTTACATTTCAAAAACAAGATTCATTTCTTTTAAATGTTCTTTTTTCCATTTTTTTAAAATGAAATAAAAGCCAGTACAATTTCATTCTATGGAATAAAATAATTTATGCTTTAACTGTAACATATACAATAAAGTTTTATTTTTTTACATTCCAAAAACAAGATTTATTTCTTTTAGATGTTCTTTTTCCCAGTTTTTCAAAATGTAATAAAAGCCAGTACAATTTCAATAAAAAGTAAATTTAACGCCTCAAATATTTTGTTGTTAAAAACATTTGTGGGTGGCAGAAAACACTTTAACGAACCATCGAAAATTTTAGTCACATTGGCAACTTTAGCCGAAAACAAATATTATATATTTCATGCTTTGATTACTACGTACTTCCTACATTCTTTCTTCTGCTTCGAGCCTTCCGTATTTCGATTATCTATCAGAGAAGAAGTAAGAGCCCTTCGTAAAGACAAGTTTTGCCGTTTCGGCAAGAAACGTTGTTTGTTTGTCGCCAATTGGCAGCTGCAGAATTAGTTTATTTCAAACGTCACTTTTTGCGGTCTCAGGAGTTCCGTGCAATCGGGAAATTCCCCTTCACACCGAATGGCATGTGATAAAACGTGATTGTGAGATAAATGATTGTCTCGGATTCTATTTTAGGAGTGGACGCTCAGCTTCAATATTCCTTGAATTTCGATCAAATATTTTTGTTAACAAAAAACTGACAATTTTATTCTTATTTCGGAGATGAGGGCTCAGTTTCAATAGTCCTTGAATTCAGATAAACTTGTTTGTTAAACCTAACAAATTTTGTTAAATATCCTTTCTGTATTCAGACTTTATCCTAGGAATAGGCTCTCATGTTCTGTTTTCGTTAAATTCAGAAAATATTTTTTTGTTAAGACAGACAAAATGTACTAAATATCTTATTAGTATTGAGACTCTATTTTAAGGATTGGAGCTCAGCTTCAACATTCCTTTCATTTCGATAAATTCTTTTGTTTGTTAAGCCTTACAAAATCTAGTAAATATTCTATCAGTATTCATACTTCATTTTAGGGATAGATGCTCAGCTTCAATATTCCTTGAATTCTGATAAAATGTTTTGTTAGGCCGAACAAAAACTATTAAATATCCTATTAAGATTCAAACTCTATTTTAAAGATAGGCGCTCAGTCACGCTATTCCTTGAATTCCGGATAAAATCCGAAAATCGATGAAAAGCAAATCCGATTATTTGTTAAGCCTTACAAAATCTACTAAATATTCTATTAGTACTTCATTTTAGGGATAGATGCTCAGCCACGCTATTCTTTGAATTCCGATAAAATCCGAAAATCGATGAAAATCAGATCCGACTTTTTGTTAAGCCTTACAAAATCTACTAAATATTCTATTAGTACTTCATTTTAGGGATAGATGCTCAGCCACGCTATTCTTTGAATTCCGATAAAATCCGAAAATCGATAATATCTCTGCTAATAATAAAGGAGAATGTGTCACAGGCCAGATAGCTGGATCCAGAGCTACGAAATTTGGCACAAACATACTTTGGAGAGTGGAAATGTACACTTCAGAGCCTTTTTTGAAATTGTAATTAGAATTTTAATTAATTAAAAATTAAGCGAAATTTTGGAGTTTTTCCTTAATAACTTTCGAAGATATTACAGCACACAAAATCATTTTTACACCATCTGAAAGCGCAAAAAATTACCTTCTCAATGATATCAATTAAGTTGCCGTACAATTTTTTCTCTAATTTTAATGAATTTTTAAAAATATTTGTTGGCATGGTTTACAACAATATTTTTCATTGGTGCGACGCAATTCAAAACCATTTTCATTGTTTAAACAAATGTTTCTTTGCATGTTTCTCTTCCATTGTTGAAAGCTAAGGTAATATCTTATGTTTAATCATATGTTTTAATCAGAAAATTTTCATCCATCTAACATGCTGCTGGACGTAAAATGGGCCGCAACGTTTTAAAGTTAAAATCAAATGCATGTTTTGCAAGAAGAATAAGAGAGTGAAGTTCATGCCGAGGCAACGGGCAACATGCCACAGACAGTTACGCGAGTCCATTAGGGACGTTCATGCAGACAACGAACAGAATAGGTGCGAGTCTATTGAGAGAACAGGGCTTAAATGTCTATCCGAATTTGAAATGCAAAATTACATTGTAATGGAAACCGTGAATATCAATTTATACATAAAAGATTCAATTGAAATTATATTCACGGCGAACAAGCTGGTCTCCGAAGGCGTCTAGTATATAATAAATGAATCCAACGTATTTTGTAAACACGCGAGGTATTAACTTCTATAGAAAAAAGTCATAGTTATTTTACGCGTAATTAACAAAGCTACTTTTCTATTCATATTGAGTTTTCTATAGGTCCACTAACACCTTACTATGCATTCATATCCGAAAAGAAATAAGGGCCGCTGGGGCCTAGTGGTAAGGTCTTGGCTTTGGGGTCGTAGGGCTCTAGGCTCGAAACCCGATTCCATTGAAGATCCGCCGTGTATTGGACCTGCTGCACACTAAATCATACGTAGTGGCCAAACGTCCTCCCGTTGCCGTGGCGCGGAAGTTTGCAGAGGGGGTGCCATCCCAGGTGTCGTTCTCGTCATCTGACCGAGGTTCAAAATTACAAGGTCCGTCCCTAAATAGCCCTTGTGTTGCTTCCAAACTGGACGTTAATATAACTAAACTAAATCGAAAAGAAATAATCATTGTAACAAGTTGAATTTGATATCTGAACCGCGTATGAAGAAAATAATTATTAAATATATAAAAATGGTAAGGTATATAACTAACTCGTCTTAAAAATTTCTCAGTATACTTATTAATGAATTGTTGTTTTCTCGACCCACATTCATTTAAAAATTTATTAGATCGTGTATATAATAAAATGACGTTTTGAACTCCAATTCAATTAGTTATTCTGTATGCAAATATTACATTTTTAATACAGCTCTCCATGTAAAATTTTCAGCAAAACACAGGATCAAGATAACAACAAATTTCGTTAGATGTTCATTTTTATGCGAAATTTGATGCAAATTCTAATTTTAACTAAAATGTTTTAAATGCTTGTATTGTAAATGTTTTTTCACTTAAAAGAAACATACAATAAACAATATTGCAATCATTTTCTAGGCATCGTCACTTATATTTTATTCTCAAAACAATAATAATAATTCTAGAATTCACGATTTCAAAAATGAATGATCTTTAAAAATTGAGAAAACGATACATCAAGGCGTCTAGCACATCGTAAGAATCCCTCAACAATGCTGAAAACGAATTTCCATGAAGCATCCGTAAATCTTCGGATTCTTTGTGACTTTACGTCGACTGAATCAATCTTTTTCCACTTATATCGTAACTCAGTGCTGAGGTCAGTCAAAGCAAGCGGATGCCACAATCTGTCAACTCTTCCAAAACTTAAATTTTCTGCAGCTAATGGAAGTATCGAACTGAGCAGGGAATGAAGACGTAGGCTGTAAAAATGATGGATTGTTTGGGATTGTAGCGACGAAACCATACATATTGCTGTCTTTTTGGAGCAAGGCACGAAAATTGGCAGCTTTCCCCTCAATAGTGATTTATATATTTCTGAGAATAGAAGTTTTTCTAATTTGTTTTATGTATTTGTGACAGGTTAATCCATTCCAGATCTCTCTTCGGAGTAGGATCGAAATAAATCAGTGGGGGGCTCCACAGCTGCTGGAACTTCAGAATTTATTGACATCGCAATAATTTCAAACTCTATTAACTTTTCCTTTTAGCAGTTGTTTAGCTAGAAATTGAAAAATTACCTGTAAGTTTCCGATTTTGATATGAATTACCGATGTAAATGTAAACTTTTTGTTTGTGTATTAGGAACTGATACAGACACGTACACCCACAAGACAATTTCGTTACATTTACTCCTTGCATAAGACATTCTGATCTCGATGGTATAATGGATAAAGTTACAAAGCTATAAAATTGTTTCCCCGAGATGCTAATCTTGGCGACAAATTTGACGGCCTTGGCGGCAGATTTGGCGACCATTTTGGTGACTTGGCGACAAAGGGAATTTTCTAGAAAGACCTCGAACTTTCAACCTATTTTTACTGGCTTCATGAACTTTCTGGAGATTGCGTCACTTCCTGTTGAAAAAGTATAAAAGCAAGCTCTCAAACCAAGAGGAGTTGGTTGGAATTTGATCAGCAAGTAAGCTGGTGAACTGATAAGAAACCTTTGAACGCTGTGTTGAGAATTATTGATAATCTCTGTTGTGAATTTTTACGAGTGCTGTTTTAATACTTGTGCTACGTTTCTTTTCTTAGATTATTTCCTTTGTCGCCAAATTTATCGCCAAGTCTCCAAATCTGTCACCAAGGTCTCCAAATTTGTCGCCAAATCGTCAAGTTTGTCGCCAAGATTAGATCACGTGGAAACAACTTTATAGCTTTGTATCAGTTTATAATCTGTAATACTGTAGATTTAGGGTTATTTAAAAGTGAGCAAAATCAAACTTTTAGAAAATGTGCATGCCCTTTATACATATGCATGAATCTTAAATAACCTTATCCTATATAACACCACTTTGTGCCTCTTTAGTTAGAATCATTATGTTTCTTTGTAATCGGTTGAGCGTCCATACGCTTTTGCCGAAAATCATTCCATTCTGTTGACTCTCCATTGATATATTTTCACTCCACTCCTACAATTGCAGCATTAAATGCGCATTCATTGCATTTATGTTTTATACGTATTATTTATTTATTCACCCCTTTTGTTTATATATTTTCTCCCTATTAAAATTCTCGGCATTTTCTTTCGGTCGATTTTTTTCATTGTTTTTTACTTTCTCGTATTCAAAGAGAAAGTATTGTAATCGTCAAAGAATTTGAACTCGAGATTTTGACGGATCTCCACATTTTACACCTCTCTGAGTCCGAGAAACACAATTTTGGAATTATGTCTGTCTGTGTTTCTGTCTATGAACACGGTAACTCGAAAACTATTAGAGCTACGGGAAGGAAATTTGGTATGTGATCTTTACACATAATTTGTAGGTTTCCATCAAATTTTGCACAAAATCTGTCCACGGGAAGTCTGTCTGTGCGTATTCATGTAAACACGATAATTCAAAAACTTAAATAGCTAGATTATTCACCCAGAGAGGTAAAATGCTGGCTAAAATCGGGCCTATTTTCCCTTTCTTTATTTTTCATTTTATTTCCCCCATTAAAATATTAAAAACAATAAAAACGTGTGTCAATCAAATATAAATTTGCTACGGTCACAGTGGCGAATCCAGTGGGGTGGCTATCAGGCTGCAGCCCCCCAGAGCTAGACCAGAATTCTTTATTTTATTTAAAATCACTACAGCTGTTTTTTCTTATTCTCCCTTTAAAAAAATTGAAAACATTTCGTCCTGGTTTTTGACAGGCTCCAAAGTTTTCCCACTTTTGTAGTCATTCCACTCCCATTTGCAGCGGTGACACGGTCAAAACATGTTTTGGCTAGTTATTTCATTGTGTTTTTTTGTTAAATTATCGAAAGAATTGTAGTCTTCTTTATGATTCTTATTGTCTGGTGAGCAAAGTCCGTAAAGTTGAAGTGTTTTGGTTTACATAAGCCATAAGATTTGACATTCGTCACGACGATACAAATTTTTTTATACATAAGCCCCCCCCCCGACCCAAATCAAGGATTCGCCACTGTAACGGTCATAATACGTTATTATGGTAATAACCGGTTAAAGTGGTAAATGATTATCCACTTTAACCGGTTATTATCCACAACAACCGATTATCCAGATTGAATGTAACAAATATATACAAAAACTCAAGCATATTTCACTGTCACTGTCTTTCAATTTTAACATCTTCCAATGAATGATACGGCACACTGAAACGAAATCAAATCATAGCATGTTTTAGAAATTTGTTTTATTCAAATTGAAGTATATTTTTTATATATGTATGAGTAAGATGTTTTGTTTGTGCTTTCTTCAAGAAATAATTAATCTGAAAGCATCGAAATGTTAATAATAACGATATTACTTATATTCCATTTATTTGTAAACCGTAAAATTTCTGTATCAATTAATAAAAGCATCATACTAAAAATATGACAAAAAAGCTTGTTTTTTCAGCTATGTATGCTTTACAAAAATTTAAATAATCACAAAAAATAAAAGGTAAATTATTAATATTTTATTGCCCGCAGAAATGAGTTACGATTAGAACGAACTTTCAACTTAATGTTTATATCCTGAATTTTATTAACATATTTAATTTAGACGAATGCAAAACCAGCATATTTTACGACGAATTGATTTAAATTTACCTAAAACCATACAACCATCCCAATCCAAACAACGTGTAGCAAGATGTAATCGATAAAAAAAATCTATTAAAACAGAATATTCACGACCAAAATTAAAAACAGCAAAGAAAAGGTCTCCATTAACCTCTATATTAATATTCAACAGCCTGCTTAAATAATGATTTTTTATTAATAAGAACCGCTGCGTGTATTTCGAAAGCACTGTCCACAAAAAGCAAGTGCTGAAATATAATTTATGCAAATGCATCTTATGAAGGTGAGTTATGTCCAAGCTTTCACATTCTTATCCTCGGAGATATTCTTCCAGTATGTGGCCATTAACATCTTATAATGCAAGCCTCTTTTGTTCGGTGTTGGCGGACTTTGTTTTTACTCGCATAGTTGTTTTACTATGTTACTATTTTTCTTCACTGTCATTAAACATTATCGCTCTAATTTGTATTGATGTTCATCTTCTTCGCAGAATACCGGTGGGTACTCGCCGTCATTCAGATGTAAATCTTAATGGATATGACACTTGTTTTTAGTTTTATTAAAACGTTCCTCGATGCTGCTGCATGATAAAGACTCGCTGAGTTGCAGCTTTTAATTATTTTGGTTTCTTTTCCATCAGTTCTCAACAATTTAATTCAACTAAGTAAGAAAGGATGTATTTTTGAAAATATAAATATTCAAAAATATATGGTGAATATACGATAATGGACTTTTGTTTAAACATTAAAACTTTGTTGTTCCGAATTTGTTTAATACTTTGTTGGATCGAAGAAAAATTTTAAAAGGAATGTTTGCTTAAAACTAATTAACATGAAATGGAAAGACTTTATGTAAAGAAATTTTTAATTGCATATTAAAAATATATTATGAGCAGTTAGATATAGCATATAAAGCCAACTAAGGATGGCAGTTATTGCGAAAATAACCGGTTTTTGGTTATTCAGGTTTTTTCACCTAAAGAAGTTTTTAATTGCATATTAAAAATATATTATGAGCAGTTAGATATAGTATATAAAGCCAACAAAGGATGGCAGTTATTACGAAAATAACAGGTTTTCGGTTATTCAGGTGTTTTTACCTCCGGTTTAAAATGGTGGTTATAAACGCTCAGAATAACTGGTTTTTGAAATAACCAGTCTGCGTTTTTTTTATAAAAAACAAACGCCGTTTATAGACAATTTTTTTATTAATATTGTTTTTACAGGAAATTACCATTGGTCAATATTTATCTGTTCATAAAGACTCTTCCAATAATCCGCCAACCAACAGACACCTCGTGGAAGTGGTTGTCGCTGATTGGCCTAAGTTGATGAAATTCAAAGCTTCATAACTTGGTAAATTTGAGTCTAATCGAATCTAAAATCAAGCCTATCTTTCAATCCAGTTTTTTAAACCGGTTATTGGATTTTAAAAAAATAACCGGTTATAACCGGTAGAAAAAAAACCGAAAAAAAAAAGGTTTTTGGTCAAAACCGGTAGGTTTTCTCATCCCTAAAGCCAACGCATTGCATGTAATAAAGAAAGAAAGATTATACAGAACTTCTTCGTTTTTTCTGGACATTATATTCACGTAGCGAAAAGATAAGATAAAACGTATGATGGTATATGTATTCTTAATCGCTCCAGGAATGTTACAAGTAAGTGGCTATAGCAAATGAAATTTCTTTCTGGCATTCTAAGCGCATGGAATGCTCATTGAACACTCCTTCTGGGCATGTTAGCATAGATGATGGAAGTAGGTAAAAGAACACCGGTGTTTTTTATGCATTCTTTATTCCGATATAAAGAATGTTCTCCACTAAACAGCTGAAAATTGACTTTTGAAATACAAAAGTAAGAAGAAGAATCTAAATTCCTGAGAAAATAATTTCAACTATACCGCTGCAAATCGACGAAGAAAATTGCTTAAAAATAAACAAACCCGTTCTTGAATTTATCATTTCTTTTATTACTTTCTCTTATACGAATTATATATAAAAAACTCATTTTAATTTCTGTGAAGAACAGTTTTTCGTTCTTTAAAGATTTCATGAGAATTTAAAGGCTCAAGAAATAGAGACGAGATCGAGGTCAAGCTGTCTCTAAAGGTGAACGGATGGTCAAACAGTAGTGGACAACCGAAAAAGATAAAGAAAGTAATTATTAATTAATTAATTAAAGTAAATAATAATTACTACTCGAAAGAAAGATTCGTGCTATAATGACAAACGCTATATTATTCAAGCTGTTATTTAAAGGAAATTAATGCTAAGTTATGAGTTCTTGGAAATGACCGCGTCGTGTGCAACGCTGCTTGTTTCCATTAAAAGAAAACCAATTTTTTGAAATATTAGTAGGTCAGATTTACAATGAAAAAGTTAAGAGTGGACCCGTGTACTCTTAGCAGAAGAAAACTTTATTTATTTAAAGAAAAGCACACTACAGAGAAAACTTCATTTACAGAGTGCTATAAACAACAAACCGAAAAGAAGAAAAACCACAACGACTAAATAAAAAAATGCATTAGAAAATAAAAAGTTGAACACAGAGAATACGGAAAATCATAAAAATTTTACAAATGCATATATAATTAAAAACAAAAACACATAATCACAAAAACATTAAAACACACTATGATTCTAACAGTCGTATTTTTTTTTTTAAATTAAAACATTATATTAAAAGACCATTTCCAAAAGGCAAGGGTTAAAAAGTCAAAACACACACCACCGAATCCTCATAAAAAAGCACCAGGAGTTTAAAGATGAAAATACATTTTTTTTTAATTCTCGAAAACATTAGCCTTGCAGCGACCGGAAGAAGATATAATGGGACTATTTTGGTGAGGCCCGAACCCGTGTCAGTAAAGCTACTAAGACGGCGTCCTACCGACCTTGGCACATAGGCAAATTATCAGAGATCTAATAAAAAATGGCGCAAAGCCTTTCCTCATAACTACTGTCCTTCCGCCAGGAGAAAAATTCTGAAATAGACCAGTCGAAGATAGGAGAGATACGGTTATAAAATCAGCCACAATATTTGGCAAATTATCGCACTTCCATTAGGCGAGGAATTCGTTTTCGAACGAAGTACAAAGAGAAATGAGATTTCCGTCAGTTCTATCTACTCAAATAAAATTAAGCGCTTTCCTTCACCCCCAAAATGCAGTGGAATATCCCGTTTCCATAACGACCGCCACCGGCATGTCTGGTGTCTAGGGTGTTTTCTCGTGGAGGTAGGACAGTAAGCAGGGCTGGATTAAAATTTAGCAGATTATAAGCTTTGTTAGTTTTTTGCTATTTTTCTGTGATCTAATCAGTCTAAGGCTGAGTGGTCCCCTTTCCATCCTTTAAAAAAATTTTACTGTCTGTTCTGTGACTCAAAACTTAAACATCATATTTATCTTCCAGATTGAACTTTTTTAACCAGTGCCAATAAACACTCATTTGAAAAAATATATTAAATAGGTTCTGCTCTTTTTCTGAAAAAGATTGTTTGATATCATCTATATTCATTATCTTTTTTAATGATTCAGATATTATTTTTTATTTTTAGGATATTTTTAAATAAAACATAAAGAATTCTATTAAAGTAAAGTTAACTATTACAGTGAAGTTTTTGAATGTAAAATGATTTCTGGGTATTTAACTAATTTAATTTGAAGATAACGGATGAAAACAATTTGGAAATAATATCCTTTCTTTAATTTAGAAACTGAAAGAAAAATCTATTCATCTATTAAAATGAAATTTAACGGCATATTAATTTATGATTAGTAATAAGTAATCCATTTAAAATATTTTGGGCTGCTATTCAGTAAAATAAAAATTTCATTTAAAATCTGAAATTTACCCAATGATATCATTTGAATAAAATAATCAAATCTAATCATAAATTAATTAATTAATCATTCAAAAGAAATATTTGAGTAGGAAATCAAATAAAAATCTGAGATTTTCTGAAAATTTTATTAAATAATATATGTTGAAGAAATGTGCATATCTGAAAGAATGATTTTAATAATTAAGTCAAATCATTCTTTGAAAATCATAGTGTAAAATGAAACCGGATAAATTGCACCTCTCTTACCACTATTGAATGTTAATAGTTAAACTTGTCTCTCAGTATGAGAAAAAGTATAAAATTCTGTAATTCTGAGCCTTTATCTATTATTAAACCCATTAAAACTTCCAGTTGCTACATCAATATTGGTTATTCTTAATTGCGCCAAAAGATACTAATTTTTCCTTAAATCGACTAAATCAAGCATTTAAATGTTTAACAAATGTTAAAAGCATGTTCAAAATGAATACTAAAAATTTTTTATACAGTTTAGCTTCAAGTACTATTTTAAGTAAAATTCTACAACTATCAATTCATTAGAACCAAATAATAAGCTTGACTTAACTTAAAACTTAACACAATTAATTAATTACATTTAATAACTTAAGACAATATAAAAATAATCCAAATTTCACGAAATAATATTTACAGAAAAGTACATTGCAATTCACTAGAAGAAATTGCAAGCCATATATATATGTGAATAAGGAATAAGACGCTGCTGTACGCAAGTTTCAATGTTAATGTAATGGACTGATCATAATAGAAAAATGTGCGAATGAAAGAAAAGACATCTTGGGATATGACTTACCAAGACATTTTAATGTCAGATTTTTCATTTTGTTGGAAGTCTATTAACGAATTACTAAAAGGAGGTTTCAAACGTTAGTGGAAATTAAATATCCGGAAGAGAAATGATATTTAACTTTCAAAAAATTTATTGTAATACCTTGAAATTTAGTAGAAATACATCAATTTTTCAGAAATTATACATTTTAAAGAAATTTCTTAAACTTTTCTATGGTGTATGACTTAGTGAGTAATAAATTAATGCTTAATCTGGTAAAATAGAATTTTCATATGTCAGTTAATGAAATCTTCACCACCAGAATTTACTTAAAAACATATTTTAAAATTAAAAGCTTACCGCCATTTTCAATATTTTAGTTAAATATTAATTAAACATGAATTCATTGTTCCAATATAAATGCCACTGAACATATGAGAATTATTTAAATTTTAATTAAACATAAATTCATTGTCCCAATATAAATGACACTGAACATATGAGAATTATTTGAATTGTTAATTCATTTTTTATTCATTTGTTAACATATAAAATCGTTTCAAAGATTCAGAATTTAAGAAGAACTTTTAACAAATTTAATACTGTTCGTAGAATGATTACACTGCATATTTTTATGTAAGGAACTTAGAAATTACAACTTAACAAATAATTAATTCATTTAAAAATGATTTAATGGTTTCTTAAACTAGAAAAGTGATATTCACAGTCTTAAAACTAATGAAAAAACTCAAAACTTTACATTTCCCTAGCATCGTAGATAATGAGACCTCCTAACTGTCTACAAGTTTTTGTTGCAACTACTTATTTTTCTTTGAAACATAGAAACCATTGTAAAAATTACCTATTTGGTGGACAAAGGTAGGCTTTTTTTTCAGCATTCATGATTTTAACTCGTAAACTGTGTTGTTTTCTCTGCTATCTAATTAAATGCCATTTTCTATTTAAGAAATAAAGTTGTTGTATTGTCTCATCTTAGAATTCATAGAACACTTGAAACGCTTATGGATTACGCGTCATTTTTATAAGCTTTTATTCAACTTGACTGTCGTGTCCTCAAATCTTGAGATTGATTTTCTTACCCACTTCCAATCGAGCTACAGCTTTGAAATCTACCACAGTGGTGGGTTTCCGATGACAATACTATATTATGCAAAAAATTGCAATCTATACCTATTTTAAAACTAAAAAAAGTATATTAAAATTTTAGCCCTATATTTGGGCGATGAAGTTTGGAAGGTGGTAACCTCATGTTACGTAGGGTTGTAAGAACACCACGAAGCTTACAGAGAATAGGCTATACTTCCGGCGCTGCACCGATGAATGACATAATAGATCCTGTTTCTACGCGTCTTGGGTTTACTTTCTATTAGAATTCGCAAAGAGCCTGATTTTTTTTACTTCGTGTGCACCAAACGTTTCGCACTCAAAGCATAAAGAGAAAGTTGTGTTGATCGATTCTCTTTTTTTTCTATTACATTGTTGATAATAATTGTAAGTTATCAAATAATATATTACCAATTTATATTTGAGAAACTTAATGTCATCATATCATTTTTAAAATGTAATCGTACATATGTATATAATAATTTTAATATGGATTTTATATTGAAGAATTCAATAATTGAATTCGGTTTGCCTAACATGTCGTGTGTATTCGTGTCAGCCGTCACTAAAAAGCAGAAAATAAAGTAAATAATAAAAAAATTAAGGTATAAGCTTTTATTCAAAATTCACTTTAAATGAGAAAATACGTTTACACATTATAATTTCGTCAAAATGAACTCAAAAGTAAAAGATAATTTTTCTGATTACTATAAAATGCATGGTTCGAATAAAAGCGTGGGCGCCTTATAGCACCTTATATTTTGTGTATATTTCCTTAAACAAATGGAAAATTACTAGAAGGTAAAGGCGCCCACGCTTTTATTCGAACCATGCATTTTATAGTAATCAGAAAAATTATTTTTTACTTTTGAGTTTATTTTGACGAAATTATAATGTGTAAACGTATTTTCTCATTTAAAGTGCATTTTGAATAAAAAGCTTATACCGTAATTTTTTTTATTTATTTTATTATATCGAATTATTTCGTCTAAGAATGACTTAATTTAAAATTATAAGTTTAAAACTGCGATAATTTCATGCAATAACGGCATTCGGCCACCACAGTTAAGGGGTTAAGAGCAAATTTCAGCTTCCGTTTTTTTTAATAACATAAATACAAGATATAAATTAGGGGAAAAAACAAATACAAGATATAAATTAGGGGAAAAAACAAATACAAGATATAAATTAGGGGGAAGAAACAAATACAAGATATAAATTAGGGGGAAAAACAAATACAAGATTAGTGAATAAAACAAAAAAACTTATAATCTGTTCAAACTGTGCGATGGGCCGAAAAGTAAAGAAATAAAGAGCTAAGGTGAAGAACGAGTTAAGAAACGCTACTTGAAAAACAAGAAATCCAAAAATACAGTCACCAATAATTTCAGTATCAATAATCCTAAAGTAAATAGTTATTTATCAATAATAACTGTCTAGTATTGTTTAGCAACGGATTTAGAAACCCTCCGCGCTTTTGCGCATGAGCTGGGCGGAGTTATTCTCATCAAAGTAGGGGGAAAGTGAAGAATGGAAGGGTGATGTTTATATTTTACTGAGCGTGATCTAACAAAGAACTCCGGAAATGCGTTCATATGACTCATTGTCTGACACCCCTTTCCGGTGTAAAATCGTCCAAAAGTGGTAGTCTCGGAATCCGTTGCTGAACAGTAAATAAATATTTTATACAACAAAAATATAAATTTATTGCAATATAATCCATTCCTGCTGTTGGCGCCAGTGCGTCTGCATTTCGCTTGCGCCCTCTGGTTGTGATGCTCTTTTTTGTTCAACTTATTGATGGCACTTCCGGTTTCAGTTTTGTTGAAATCATTCAGTTACTTCGCCATATTGGCCGTTTTAAGGCCAAATTCTGGAAAATTGGCCTTTTTTCAAAACCCTTGGCCTTCGGAATTTTCATTTGGCCTTAAATTCATTTTTGGACTTATTTTTGATTATGACTTTTAGAACGATTCTTAACATATAATTTAACTATTTATTAATAAACTTTTAATATGACACTTTTTAAACGACCCACTATGAGATGCCAAAGAAAGTACTTCCTCTATTAGAAAGGTTTCTGTCTCCTTTCTTCAGACAGTATTAGTCAGAATGCTTCGAACGAAAGCTATGTTTATCTCTGCACAGCATATAAAAATAACTTTCTCGGATTTTTTTTTTTCTCGTTTCTTTTTATGGTCGAATTCTTTTACGAAAAGTTCCACACAAAAACGTAAAATATTTTAATACTACTAAGAACAGAAAATTTTTTTTGCAAAGTCGTGTGTGAATGCAGATGTTTAAAATTTAGATGTTTTTAAAAATTCACTTAAATTTTGGTTTAATAAAAGAGTATTATATATGTGTCAATCTAGTGGGATTTCTTTTCATGAAGGATAGTCTTTTTCTATAACAAATAAGGGGAAAATGAGTGTTGAAATCAAATTTTCAAATTTGGCCTTTTTTGGCCTTATTTTGCTATTATGATCTAGCAACCCTGCTTCGCATTCAACCACCTCTCAACGATGTGTTTCTGCACATTTTTCGCAGTGCATTCATTATAGAAGCTCTCGAATAAACACCTGCTTTATTCTTTGTAGTCCATTTTCCCTGGCCATCTCCATTTAATCTATTGAATATCAGATATACTTGTATTAATCCTGAAATATACGCAAGTTTTGAAAAATAGGTATGACTACTTCATATCAATATTATTCATGAGCACGAAAATAATAATAGTAGTTCCATCTTCAAGTCAGACGATGCGTTTTTAATTTTACTTGAAATGCAAAATATGAAAGCAGATGAGAAGACACATATTACCATTACTTAAAATAGATGCATTAAATCATGAATAATTGTCTTATTTGAATCATATTGCTTTTTTGGGATGTTTTTTACAAAATGATATGAAAACTTGCAACACAATAATCATTCTAAGTGAAACAATAATGTCCAGTAAATTATTTGAAAATAAATGTCTAAGAATTAATTCTTTGGTTTAGATTATCAAGAATAAATTCTATCACGAAATGCTTTTTGCCCGAAAGAGTTTGCGTAAATCATTATTAGATATAATTCCTATCGTTGAATCTTCTTTATTATGATCATTTCAGTAATTGTTCTCATAATTCTCAAACTAATTTTCTTTCTACAATATTTTCTGGATAGATATTGGAAATCATCAGGCGTAAATTGCATTTATATTATTGATGGTAGGGTATTATAATAAAATATTTTTATGTACATTTTTCTTTTACAATTGAGGGAAGGGTCGCTAAAAGTATTTTTTGCGTTATTTAATAATAAATAAATATATGAATATTGAATTTTCTTACATTTTAATTGAAGTAATTCATTTGAGAGCTAACAAAAAGTTGAGATCATGGTGTGATGCAAATTGCTCTACATTTTATTTAACATATGAAATTTAAATTTTACTTATTTCCTTTCTGTTTCCCTTCTATGTTTGTTTTTCATCTTCATAAACTTATTTTCATTAATGAATATACTTCATTATTACATTTTTCTTTATTATATTATTTTATTTCATACTTTTCATTATTTGTTTATAAATCCTGGCACTATAAACGATAGTTTTATCTGACAAATACAAATATAAAATCTAGAGAAATGTAGGAATATCACGAAATTAATTTCAAGTTATGGTACTTACGTATTAACGCCACAGAAGCTACATATTTGGCGGTTTTTGGTGCCACCAAATTTGGCGGTTTTTGTATTTACGTATTAACGCCAATTTGGCGGTTTTTTTAAACAAGATTGTTCTTTATTGGCGCATTACCGCCAATCTGTAGCCTCGGTGGCGTTAATACGTAAGTACCCAATTTACTTTCACTTCAAGCTTAGTTTCAATTTTCGAAACGAATTTCAGACATTAGAATTTTTTAAATTTGAAATAAAACATTTATACAATAAAATGCATTATTTTGCTTTTTCCAAAGAAATCCCTACTAATTAAAACTTTATTCATCACACTGAAGCAAACTGAAGAAATATTACATCAATTAAATAATATTATGGAAATAAAATGATACTCGCAGTAATTTTTTAATACTTATGAAATTAATTTTGGCAACATTTCTGCTCTATAATCTCACGTGATGTATTTTACTTTTTTGTTACATCTTGGATATGAACTATTTCTCATGATTTATGGCGCACAAAATAGATATTGAAATATGGAATTTTTCCAATACAAATTCCGTTCGAAATCAAATTCTCTTTAAAAAGGAGAAATATTCTGTTATTTTAATGTATATTTTAGGTTCAAATAATTGTTTTTCAGGGCATATGGAAATGATTTATTATCCTTATGATAGATTACAACGGGGAAGTACAAATGATTCCGGCATGGCATACGAAATCAGTTCTTCTTTTAAGAGAATTCAACAAAATAGAAGACTAGATAGACATCAAAATACATTATTTTTTAATTATATTACTCATGTATTTCATTCATATAATTCATTTGTTTCAAATACATAATTTTATTCTGAGAACTTTCATTTTCATTCAGGCCATTTAATTAAATACATATACAGATATATTTTTACTAAATTAATATAATCAATTCATCTGAAAATCTTTGTATTTAATTTAAAGCTCTCTTATAAAAAGTTTATCATTGCTTTCCATTCTTAAATGGCGCAGACTGACTCATATTAACAAAGCTTATTTGGAAAATCTTTGTATTTAATTTAAGGCTTTCTTATAAAAAGTTTACCATTGCTTTCCATTCTTAAATAGCGCAGACTGACTCATATTAACAAAGCGTATTTGGAAAATCTTTGTATTTAATTTAAGGCTTTCCTATAAAAAGTTTATCATTGCTTTGCATTCTTAAATAGCGCAGACTGATTCATATTAACGAAGCTTATCTGGAAAATCTGACTAAAAGCTTATCTGGAAAATCTTAAATAGCGCAGACTGATTCATATGAACAAAGCTTATCTGAAATTTTTAAAAATAAATAATAGAATACTTTTTTATTTTCAGGATTTGTTTCGATAAAGTAATTTTTGCTTGCGAATCCTGCTGCTCGTAATTTTAAAAAAAGCTGCAGCTTATCAGCATGCGGGCAACTGCTTCCGGCAAAGAATAGTTTTATTTTTCACATACTATTAAGTCGGCAGATTTTAAAAAAGAAGATATATGTATAATTCAGAACATAATTTTAGTATATAAGTCATAGGGTATTTCATTATCTGATTTCAAAGTATTGAACGGAAATATTAATAGATAAATAATTCATCAAATAAAGCAAAAGATGCGAGATAAATAAAATATTATTCGGCTTAAAAGCAAGTAAAGAATTGCTTAATTTAACTGTTTCATTTCCTGAAATAATTTTTATAACTAATAAACTAATATTAAGGTAGTAGCCATAATGCTAATATAAGTACATTTTCAGAAGCTGGAAAATATTTATTGTGCGACACAGTGTATTACAAAAGTTTGTTAATCAGTTATTTTCCTTATTATGTAGCCTTTTTTATTTACAACTGATCACATCAACTTTTTGCTCCATTTCATAAAATAACCTTACCCAAGTACATGTGTTGTTGAAGAAAAACGTTTGTTAGTTCATTCGATAAGAAATTTTCATTAATATTCAAATCAGATAACAAAAAAATAAGATGCTTGAACTCTGATTGGAAATTAGCAAGTAGATAAGGAATCAAGTCCTTTGAAATTGCGTCAACTTTGCTCTACGGAATTACCAAAGCTGAAAACTTTCACTGGCCAAAATATCAAATTTTTGTGAAAGATGAAAAATTGGCTGCACATTATTTCTCTAAAATTAGATGTTAGATCACCATCTATCTAAATATAGATTGTTTTCGCATAAATTAAAGTTTATTCTCAGTGATAAGCAGGGAATTCGTCAGAAAACACCATTCATCAAAACTTCATCAGAAACCAAAATGATTAATCATGGCGAAGGAGCAAATTCAACATAAAAGTATCGGTAAATGAATTATTACAAAAATAAAAGAGAAAAAATTGCTTTAGGAATAGAATGCAAATCACAAGCAAAACGACTTTTTGAAATTAAAGCCGAGCATTTCTTCGTCATTAAAAGGATTACCTTCAAGACTGGTTCTTTTTCTTGTTTCACCATCAGTTACTTCCGAACAAGAAGCAATCTCGAATTTTCATTGTCATTTTCATGTTCAACATTAAAAAACTATTTAGGTTTGGTTGATTATGTTTCCGCTATGAAATTCGTTCTGAACCGTATAATACGTTATTCGTTTTTTTATTGACGTTGCCCTATTTTATTTTTGTCAGTTAGTTTTCCTTCTATTACCATGAGTGTTTTCGAATTTTACAAAAGTGTGTTTGGTACTGTAAAGGGCTGAACTAGGTTGTATAATTATTTATACAGCTATATCAAATCATCGAAAATTGAACATTAGAATTTATATTACATTCTAAAATTTGGATCGATTTGCCGATTTAATTTAGAAATTCATCTAACTAACACTCAATAAGGCATTGAAAGAGTTTGATCAAAGGCGTTTTTTATTTAGCTGCCTCTTTTTAAAACTTTTCCTTTCTTTATCCATAATCTAAATAGCAAATTAAACGTCTCTAATTGACTATTCATTGAATTAAAAAAATAAATAAAGAGCTCAGAAAAGTTTAAAAAGTCACATACGAGTTACAAGTGCTCTTTCGTTGGTCCTTATTTCTATTTACAGATATTTCAATCGAAATAAATGCGATTCAACTTTAAGCAGTTCAATAATTTAAAATTATTAGCTGAACACTTCATTGCATGATTTTCTGTTTAAGTTATGTTAATGGATATAAATAAGCGTAAATACATCAGAGAAATAACCTAAAAGTGGTATCGAAATTAATTCATTAAAACACTTTAATTATTTAATAAAAATACTTCCATTAAAAATTCCATTTTTCCAATCCTTTCTTACATCAAGTCAAAAAAGTAAAAAGTCAATTATTCTATTTATTAACTATTAGATTATCAAAAGTTAATTTTAAAAGGCAAAAAAACAATTAGCAATACAAATAATCATCACTACACAGTGTATTATTTAAAGCCTTAAAATATATCAGTATTGAATTGTAATATTCAAAGCTTTGAAATTTATCAATATTGAACTTGCGTAAAAATCCCGTGTTTATATATTCTGGTATTTAAACAATTTAATTTTCTCTAAATCCTGTTTAAAGCAATCGGAAATCTTGTAAAGTATCCCAACAAGCTTTTCAGTATATTAAAGGGATTTAAGTTGCTGTTCAATCTAATTTACTTATTTCCATAATTTACGCTTTTTAATTTTTATAGCGTCTTAAATGGTGAAGTCAAAAACAGTAAAAAATGTGAAAAGTTCATTTTTTCAACCGATATTCCTTCAAATTTATAAAGACGCTAAAAGTGAATACATAAATATTTATTTGCATTAAGTGACTAACTATTAAATTTTAAAACGATAACTACAATAAATAATAAACAAGCCATAAAAAACGATAACTCTATAATAAATAATAAATAAATCATAAGAGCCCCGACAAAATATTGTTTCTTCATGTCATTCAGTATTTGGATTAGGTGATTTTGTCCAGGGCTATTTTGTCGGAGCTCTTATGGCTTGGACTATTTTGACGGGGTTCCATCTTAAACATTGTTTTTCAGATTTTGATGTTTTAATCGTATTTGCATTATTACCCTG
Organism: Araneus ventricosus; assembly: GCA_013235015.1. Taxonomy (NCBI): domain Eukaryota; kingdom Metazoa; phylum Arthropoda; class Arachnida; order Araneae; family Araneidae; genus Araneus; species Araneus ventricosus. The sequence goes on from BGPR01014947.1 coordinate 37,058, forward strand.
ACCGCATCTTCGGATGCTTCAAGTGTCGTAATTGTAGATCTAAAAGAATAAAAGATAACCGCTTGGATAAAATAAATTGCGCATTGGAATACATTGCGCTCTGGGATTTCGTTGGCTGAATCTGGTAAAATGTTAATTTAGGAAAATGCCCTTTAGGTAAAATGTTAAAATTTTTAATTCTGGAATACAGTGATGTATAAATTAAATAAATTATTTCCGAACAAAATATAATATTTATTGCTTAGAATACAATCTAACATTTATTCGATAAAATATATCGTATTCCGGAATAGTTCTGCGTCATTAACCGTCAAAGTAATGATTATCCAATGCAACTATTTAACCGAACGGTTAATTAAGAGTCAATTCCAAAGAGAAATAAATACTTCTGGGACGAGACCAATAATTAGAATCATCCTACGTTTTGGATATTTCTAGTTCATATAGACTCGCCTGTGACGATCTTTGCTGGAATTTTAATGCCTATTATTTCGATTTGAAATTCCGAAACATCAACTGGAAATTTACTCACTGTATTATCCGCGATGTCAGGTTTAAGTACTGTCATTAGTTTCCCTCGGCATGTGGTACCGTGAGGGTGTAATTATAGTGCAATCGCTTTTGCCAAATAAATTTAAACTATTTTAAACCAGATGCGCATATCGAGAGAATTTAAAATTCCCGTTAAGTGAAAAGTATTTAAATACGCCAATTACACTACATGTAGGGAATTGTTATTTATTTAAATTTTAATAAATATGTTTCCACGTATTCGAATGAAAGGAAAGCCATCATCTATAGACTCATAGACTTAAGACTGATTTTCTTAATTAGTGATTTTAACCCTCAACTT
>BGPR01014948.1:0-37910 GCA_013235015.1 Araneus ventricosus
GAGAGAGGTTGTTACAACTTATTGCGAAAATGACACGTCTTTATTACAAAAGGTTGGGTAATCTTTATGACGTTTACACGGAAAACAAGTGATTTTTCTTTCCTTGCTTGACAGGAAAGAGAGGATAAAAGTTTATGTATTTTTACAATATTAAAAATGGTTAAAGTAACATAAGACACGGGTTCGTTGAAATATTAGAGCTTCATAATAAAAGTTTAAACAAGAAAGTTCTGGATACTCCAACGGATTTTTTTTTATTTTTAACGAGATTCTCCTTTAAAAAAATGGTGCGATGTAATCTGCCTCAATAAGATTTCCCCTTTCTTGCTGATGTAGCTGCATTATTGGCGTAATTAGATGTATTGTACACAAAAAAATTGAAATATTAAATGAATTACACAATTAAACATTATCCACAACAACAACAAAAAATAAAATCTAAGATAAATGTTTCATAGAAAGAAAATATTTTTAGTCCACAACGATTTTTTTTTCTTCTGTAATTTGGAGGGACCAGTTTCATTAAAAAAAGGTTTTATCGGCGTGCTTTTAGACAGCCAAAATAAAACTAGAAAAACAAAATCGAAATCGTATTTAAACACTGAACAGCTGCGATGGCAAAATGATTTATCTAAAAAAAATATTTGCGGCACAGAAGCTTGGAAAACCCAAGTATTACTCTACTAAAAAAATACCTAAACAAAATACGCAAAAACTTCCAAAAATATAAGCTTCCGTATCTGTCTATGAAATTTTTTTAGTCCGTCACGCATAGAGAGAGAGAAAAGGAACTTGCGAAACGACAAAATTATCCACGGCAAAAATCCAGTCAGCTTTTTCGGACGTTTGATAAATTGGAGCGGCGATAAATCCAGTCGCGAATACAGTAAGCCGCTTCGAGTGAGGCAGACAAGAAAAGACCCAGAGACAAATCGCATAAACGTTCTAGCACGACCAGATGTTTCAAATGGAGCAGAAGTCAAATCTGAATTCAATTCTTTCCAGCGACTAAATTACGCGCGTTTTTGCATCGATAGGGGGAGTTTTGATCCTTCATCTTGGGTAAGAAGGATGGATTCAAATGATAAGTTGTTGAATTACCTTATTAAATAGCATTAACTACAGAACTGAATTCTCTTTACTGAAACATAGATGGTATTATAAAATAGAAATCAAAGAAAAGTAATTTTCATCAGGAAATTCAAAATTTTAGAAACAAAAACAGATGGTATTTTTTTTTATGCTAACTTTCAAATCTTGCTTTATAAATAAAACTTATTACTTCCTTTTGACATACTTCACCACAAATAAGAAGAAATCTTCGCAAAAACAAGCAGAAGTTAAGAGTGTTGGGCAGACGATTTACGCACCAAGTGCTTCCGTTGCAACACAAAACGGAATTTTATAATTTATTAATACTAATACATAATATAAATACGAATAATGACATTAAAATTTGAAATTAATGATAATATGAATTACAATTAAGAATTTATAAATACCAAGTGGAATACAGACACAGCACACAAGCGGGGGTATTTGAATTAAATGTAGAATACTACACATGAAAAAACAATTCTTCCCATTAAAAATAACCCAACTTAAGCTTTTTGACCAACGAATAGTTCAAAAGTAAGTCCTATCCTTGGCCAGAAATTATACTTTTATAATAAATTATCAAAGCACTTGCAATATAATATATTTTAAAACATATGAAACACGGGGTATAGATCTCCAAGACTGAGACATCTATACTCTCCTTGCCCCCGGTCGTTACTACACTGTGTGTTGCAGTTCTAATTACCAAAGACATTTTTGTGCGGTACATAATTGGTATGTTGCACGATCGCTTTATGTTTTCAAATTTTGTCTGACCTTGACACCCTATCCTCGATTAACCCTTAAAAGCCAGATTTTTTAAATAGTTGATTTAAAAATTTTTAAAAAAAATCAATGGAAAAATACTTTTAAAATCTTATTTTGTTTTAAGTATGGTTTATCGCTAAAAAACAACACTGAACTTTATTTCAGGAAACAAAAATTTCTTTGAAAAATTCTATAACATCAAACACGGAGTAATTTTAATAAATAATAATATGGATAAATAATTTCCTTCAACATTGTATAATAAAATATGGTATTTTTAAGCGTACAAACAAAACTAAAAAGATGCAGCCTCAAATGAAAAACAACAAATTATTTTTTCTATCAGCATCAGGCTGCCATCTATCTATATGTTGTAAATTGATTTAGTAAAAATTTAAGTAGTATCCTATTGGCAACAAAAGTCATTAGAGCTTCTGTGTTATTCTCAAGATTTTAGAAGACAAAATTGGGTATGTTGCATTAAAAGGAAAAATGGGCCACTAAGGGTTAAACAGTAACAGATAAAGGTCATTTTGAACTTTTTAAGTGAATTATATTGGTGCCAGTTGAAAACGTCGGATTCCGTATGGTCGGTTGGAGGTATTCCAAAAAACAGAGGGAAAAACACTCCAAATAATTTTCTTGAAGCAAAACAAAAAAGCCCCTCCTTCCTTCTTCGCCTTTTAGCACAAAGATAATCCTCTACGGCCTATTTTTATTTTCTCTGAAAAGTTATATATAAAAAAAAAATCCACGTAAATCTAAAGTATGGAACTTCAATAAAAAATCTTTTAAATGCAATTTAAAGAAAATAAATAGTTTTCAAAACAGCTCATTTTTGAAATGACAAGTAGATTTTGATATGAAAAAGGAATTGTGACACTTAGTGCACTTTCAACTAAACAGATTGCGTGAATACAGTATGTTAACTGCATTTTCATGCATAACTAAATAAAAAATAAAACAAAGAAAATAAATAAAAACAAAGGAAAAACATTAACAGAAGAATATTTTAAAGTTTCCAGATTAATGAAGGGGGTGAAAAAAAAATTCTCACTCATATTTTCAAACTTTTGAACGAAAAAAAAATTATTTATTAAAATATTCTTACTGCGAAAGACGAAAAACAATGTACGTCTTTTCTTATAACGCGCCCCAGAAAAGTTCTATTAAAAATTTTCACGCTCATCATTAAAAAGCGTCAAAATTCATGAAAAAGTTAAAAGCGAAGAAAAGTTCAAAGATTAAGAAAAGAAAATACGACGCACGAAAAGGGGATTGAAACAAAGATAATGACCGACGTAATGAAGGCTTTCAGACTAGCAAACGATTTTTTTTTCTCCCTCCTCCCCACCCGAATGCCATCACAGGGACGAATGAAAAGTAAATGAACGAAGGCATTCTATACGCAAAATATTTTAAAGGAAGTCGGAAAAAACATAAGAAAAGACACAGCTTTTTATTTAATTACGAAAGGGACGACATTAAGAAATCCTCGTCGTAAAAAAAAAAAGTATATTTTTAGAGGGAGAAAAAACGAGCAAACAACTCTAGTGAATAAACTCAGCTTGAAGGGTTTATTGGATTTCGTCATTAAGGATCCAAGCTTATAAAAATTTATTCTATAAAGCAGATTCGTTATTTTAGAAATATTTTTAATGCATGCACAGTCCATCCGCTTACAATATGATGCAATTAGAAGGATAATTTCTTTAAAGATTTCATTACGGATTCAGTTTTATCTGGAAAAATAAATAACTAATATGGATTTCAAGCGTATAGTTCCATTAAATCACCAAAAAAAAAAAAAAAAACATAATTAAATAATCGAGAGACTTTAAGAGTTATATGCAGTTAAATTAAATTTAGAAATCTTATTTTAGAAGGCCATATCTTAAAACTTTTACAATTACGATTCTGCATTGTGACAAAACCTTATGCCAAATTTCATTCAACAAGCCCTTACATTTTTACTTATTATGTTAAGAGACAGATAGGCATCCCTTCGACGATCAATCAACTTCAACTGCATATCATTTCCAATGTGATAATGATATGCAGTTTTGGAATTAAGACCATAAAACAAATTTCATTCATCTAGCTGGTTCCATTTTTCAGTTATCACCGACGAATATAATTCCAAAAATGTTTTTGGATTCCAATGATATTTTTTGGATTCAGGCTGGTTTAAAACGTGGATATTCATCTAAATCTCAAAACCGAATTTTTTTAAAATGATTATAACACTTTCTCTTTGCGTAATTCGTATACGAAATAATAATAATAATACTGATTTCAACCGTAATGCACCTATAGTTTAATAGAACTAGTACAAAATCTTCAGTAACTGCGTGATCCAAGCCTAAGAGCCCATCTTTGGCCACTTTTTCTTACAAAATCTTGGTTCGATGTAGGGCGTGCCATATATAAAGAAATCACTCTTTGTACATTATCATACATCAAGCAACAATTTAGCTGTCAAAACTGCAAGATACATAAAACATAACAGATTTCAAGAACTCGTTCAATCAATTAACCATTCAGAAAAAACACGACCATAACTACTGAAACCATGCATTACACATTTATAAAAATAATGCTTTACGTTCATATATTCATTATGACTGAGAAAAATTCTAGTACAACAAAGAGATCAAACAGCAGATTCCATTAAAAAAAGAAAGAATGGTCCTAGTATCGATAACAGCTTTCGACTAGAAAGGGCATTCGTCACTGAAGACAAATAGCATAAAATGTTAAATAAAAAATAAAAACCCATTGGTTAGGGTAGCCATGGCAACGAAACAGGAACTACAAACATTGTTAAAAGAAAAGACGACTGTACTTTTTATCGTTCAAAATTTATTCACGTCTCAAGAGAGGAAGTCGTTTTTTTAAGACCGTGTGCTTGCTGAATTTTTACTCGTTTCAGTATTTTCTTCCCAGAGAAAAACCAACTACATTTTCCATTTATGATATTAATATTAAATGATTTTTCGCTCGTTTTTCACGTTTTGATAGGTATAAACGCTTCGACGTCGCAAATAGAAGGGAAAACGCATTACGTAGGTGGAAAATTTAAATTTCTTGAGCCTCAAATTATGAAACGAAAAGGTTCTGACATCGGCGGCTATTGGCTGGACAACCATTAACAGTTCATGATTTATACATTTTTATTTAAATCCAAATGCAGTTTGGAAGAACAGTAAGTCCTTTAGTATATATAAAAACTGCATGTAAGTTCCCACCCCATGCGGTTGACTCACAACTAAAACAGAAAATACATTTGTTTTTCTGTCTGTCTGTCACAATAACTTCTCCAAAACGGTGAACAGAAGAGACATGAAATTTGACGTCTCACCCACCACAAATTTAAGAAGCGCCAGGCATGCATGGCTGAACTTGAGCGGAAACTAGTCCCGAACCCGATTTTGCTCCCAGGTCACTTAGGCCCAATTCAGATACTAGGATTTAATTTTTGTACTCAATGCTAAGGACTTGAGTAGACGTTTAATATATATTCCAGTGCCGATGTCTCGAATTACATCACAACTGAGCTATTCTGTAATCACAATAACTAGATACTTAATGTTTACGACCCTATCTTTTATAGAAGAAAAAGATAAATCTATTTAGCGATCATAAAAAATATCTCAATCTAAAGCAGTTCAATCATTGATAAGTTTAGTTTCATTCAGTTAAATTAACTTGCAAGGGTTAATTTTGGGCGAACATGGCAATTCTGAAACGTGGTCGGATGTCATTGGATGATACCCGAGCCGCCACCCTTGACTCTAAGATTTTTATGCCACACCTCAGAAAAAACATCCGACTCTCTATATCATTTTTAATGCGCACCAGTCCCACAAACACGGCGGAACTTCCGTGAAACCAGGGTTCGAACCATAAACCTTAAGGTACAGAAGCAGTGACCTTAACACAAGAGCACAGCAACTTTTAAATCATTGAATCGCAGTAAAATCTAAATACTATCTAACTTTCTGCCGGAACAACAAATTTTTTCAATCCCTGTAGTTTAAGAGCCTTAATTTGTAAATGATAATAGTACAATGAGCCACACAATGTTTCATTTTCAATGCACAAGAATAACATTATCATTAAACGGAAAGAATCCACCATTGTCAAAGATAACATTAATTCAAATTAAATCAAAAGTCCGGAAAAAGCAAACCCACGAGAAATTGAATAAATAATCAAACAACGCTTCATCTGAATCGTAAATAAATACGTAAAGGAATATATGGTTTTTTCAAAGGCACTCGTCAAACTCAATCAGCAACCAGGAGAACAATACGTGATGATCTCGACATTGAGCTCCAAGAGTCATTCCCAATTATAATACAAACGAAAAAGTGGAATAAGATACTGGAAATCCTGACGATCCGTCGTTAATAGAATATTCATCGCGCACAGAAACCAGCTGAATCTGAATAGAAAACAAATCAATAAACGACGAAGCTGCACTCATCCCCCATCCGTCTCCGATCTCATTTTAATTCAGAACTTCAAACAAACGAAACTGGCAAATGGCACCAAACAACGAAACAAACAAAAGACTAATCGAGGTGCAATAACACTACAAAGCTTTATTCATGTCTGCATGAGTTAAAAAATAAATAAATGAATAAAATAACGTACTCCCGGCTCATCAATGCCATGAATCTCCCAGGACAGAAAGCTATTCAGGCTCGTTTTAAATCATTTTTGCATTTGTTCGAATTATTCAGCTTATAACTATTCAGGAGAGGTGAAATCACAAAGCAAGTAGAAAGTTTGCTCTGTCTTTTTCGAAGCAGAATGACAGAAATTTGATGCTGAATAAATTTGGCAGGAAATTCAGCGATATAATATCTAAATGAAAATATTCGCATATTTTTGACCGAGAGAAAGGAGGTCCTGTTATAACTCGACCGCTCGGCATTTTGTCTGTAAATTTGTTCGTTAAGCCAGCCATTCACTGCATAGATAAACTGGATCATTTGGAACGAGAGAAGGAAAAGGCCATCAAAATCTATAGAAATCAGCCACATTGCTTGTGATGGTTAGAATTCCGTCTGGGCTGAAATCGGAACGAAATATCAGAGGGACCCTGAAAGAGGCTAGCGAAAAGAACAATGCCTTGCGTAGATTGAAGCCTCGATTTGAGGGTAACATAGATTAAAATCTGCTGGCTGGGGAAAATCGAAGTGATAAACAAGCAGCTGTAGAAAGGGAAGGAAGATAGCTCCCCCTTCCTTCGTTCAGAGTTAGCGTCTTTCTAAATAAAGTGAATGGCGTGCCTGTATTTTTCGATTAAAATGGGTGAAAAAAACCGGGTTTAGGTCAATGGCAAATGTCCGTTTCAGGATGGGGACCATTTTAATGGTCTGTTTCATGTAATATAAGCTTTTTTCAACAATTCTAGCCAAACGACACTTCATTCATAATGCCTCCAAAAATTCCGATTATAGCAAATGACATTTAATTGCAATTTATCTAGTGCTGATAAAAGTAGGCATTTAATTTTTATTTTCTGAATACTGATAAAACCAGACAATTGAATAAATAATTCGTATTCGTAAAAATAAAAGTTCAAACCTTTAAAAACTGCTTCAAAGAACAGATCAACTCGAGGTCTATTTAAAACTCAAGGTCTATTGTTTACAGAACTATCAGTAGTAAAACGCTAACATACTTTTTATACATTATCACGGAAGTTGAACAAAATGCTATTATCCGCTTAAGGACCGAATTATTTTGTAACCTACGATATTTAGGACGAGTGAACGCGGGATAAGTCCTTAAGCGGTTAATGATATAGCTGGCGAATTAATGAATGTCTGCGGCAAAATGAAACTCAAAACATACGTTTTCATAAAAAAGTTAAATAAATTCTGGGGAAAGATTAGGAGGACTTTCATTTTATTTTCAATGCGTTATAAAACGGGTTGGACGAATTTATGTCGTCAGAAAGGATTAAAGCGTGCATTTATGACTGAATCAGGAATATAAATTCTATTATAGCGTTAGCTTTAAAAAATAACTTATTATATCACAGCATATACAAATATGCTCCCTCCCTTTAATATCTTTGTTAAGTCAAAATTCCGCATATATGTTACGATCAGTTTCGATTAATCCGATTACTATTAATAATAGCCGAGCTTAGAATTAATAATAATCCATTAATCGTATTGACTGCAACATAAATGTGGAATTTTAGCATAGCAAACACATCAATGAGGGAAGCATAATTGTATGCGCTGTGAAAAAAATCCACACTTATGTTACAATCAGTGCGACTAATGGGTTATTATTATTAATAACCGCGCTTTAAATTAATAATAGTTATGACTAGTATTAATAATAATCGGCTATTTTTCATTTTAACCGGATGTTTTACTTCAACCATAACAATATATACAAGAGATGGGCGCATTTTTTGCAATTACGCTCAGTGGCGATAGTCAAAAAAAGTAGCGTACTCACTTCAAATGTGGTGCCCACTATCTTCTCCACAGAGGAGAAATAGTTGTTCCAGAGGACCTGCGTCTGCTGACGGTAGGAATGCACCTTCGTGGGCGGAATGGATCGGATCATTTCAGGGACCTGCGAAGAGAAAGAAATGCATATCAGGTAAAGGCATTCTTTTCGATTAAAGCTAATACTGTGTGTTTACCACTATCAACGAGGGAAGAAAATAAAGGGAGATCATATACATAGGTCATAAACGCAAATGCGAAAGTAAAGAAATAACGTCCCATTATGAAGTTATTAAGGGAAATGGGACGTTCTCGACAAAGAAAACTGTCCAGATTTTCAATCCGCTCAATAAAGCGAATTTTTTTCCCAAGAAAAAATTACACCTGAATTAAAATATAGCACAAATAGAAAAAATTTGATATTGATTATAAAACAGCAAAAAATGCGACATCTGCAAACCACAAATCGCTAAGCTCAGAGAAAAACAATTTTATGTGAAATCACTCTAAAATTAACATAATAAGTGAACAAAGCTTCAATAATTACGATGAACAAACATATTTCTATTTAAATCCACTTACAAAATTTAAAAAAAAAATACTGAATATCATATAACTTGAAAATCTGAAAAATACATGATATCTTCGTGGTTCAAAATAAAGAAAATAGATTTTGTGTTGCTTCTGAACCCCATAGCACACGGAAGAATTTTCCGTTAGAGAGCAAGAGTTTTGTTCTTCTGAAAGTACTGACCATCGCCGTTAATACTGGCGGTGGAAAACCGGTTTCTCAGAGGAACCGTCCACGCTAGACGAAGGAAAAAGGCCTAGCCTCCATTAAAAGTGCACATTTATCATACGGCTGTTCCAATCCAATTGGAGGGCTTCTTAGAAATATGTTTCCATTTCCAGCCGATAAAATTTGGCGAGTCATTCACAGGTCGGACAATGCCAATCGTAAGCCCATCATACCTATATCCAAATTTCTTGCTTTTGAAGATCTTTACATGCATATGAAAATACATTAGTGTCAGGGCCGACCCGAGGGGGTCTTCCCCCTCTCCTTTACAAGTTAGGCTATTGCGCCTCCCCCCTACCCATTTTGTGGTTTTTCGCTTTTGTGACAGAGGCTCGGTCTCCTAATCCACTATCGTATTTTAGTTTTATAGCCTAGTGCGTCGAACGAAAATCGGAACCGGATGAAAATCCAACTTTTTCCCCGGTCTACACCATTTCTCATCGGATTCTTACATTGCAGGAAGATTTTGGGATGCTGTATTTCAAAAAAAAGTGGAGTGGCCTAGCGATGAATGTCCCGCTTAATGGGACATTAATATAACTATACCAAATCAACTCAACTATTTGATCTAATATGGCAGAAGAGAAGGGTGGATAACAAAAGAATTGGATAGAACGAAATCCTTATAAATGCCATGTACTACTCTACCCATACCATTAAAAACGTCTTACTCACACTAAAACACGCTCTTATATTTTCTTGCCTCTTAGTAACGACCAGTAGATTATAAATATTTTGAATGTACTGTACCATAATTTTGAAACTTTATGGCAGAAAAAGTAAGTCCAAGAATACTAACATTGCAATTCTTAAATAAACTTTACAACTTCTAACTTAATTGTGGAAAACAAAATCATGCAAACTTTACATTCTGAATACATACAATTTTAAAATAAACAAATCCTTAACACGAAACGAAGATTTAATACTCACAAAAATTATCTAAACTCATTTATTTTACTGTTCACTGATAAACGAACGCACTAACTGTAAAGGTAAAAATGCACGTTTCTGCTTGTGTTATGCACATGGCACGTTGGAGGGTTCATACAGACGTCCGATTATTTATACGTTCGCAAATAATTCCTCACTATACAATAGAGTAATATTTTTTAAAACTATTTCCGGTATTACGGAAGCCGGACAGTCGGGATTGTAGTATAAAAAAATTTTCTTCAACTGAAAATATTTTACGAACAATTATTTTGCCCGGGTACTAATTACTTCAAAATGCCAAGGCTAGCACTTTTCGACGATTTTACTCCGGAAAGGGGCGACAGGCAATGAGTAAGATGAGTTTATTTCCGGGTTTTTTTTTTTTTTTGTCTGTCAGGGTCTAAGTAAAATATAAATATCTTCCCCTCCATTTCTCACTTCAATCCTATTTTGGCGAAATCAACTCCGCCTGGCGCATGCGCAATAGCGCGAAGGGTTTCGGAATCCGAGAATCATCTGTAGCCTGAAAAGTCTTCCCCAACTTGAATAAAACTAAGGAAATTCTTTGAAGCTGAAAAAAATATCGTGACTTTAAGCGGTTTTTTTTTTTTTTTTTTTTGTCACTTTCGTGACTGATGCACACCCGGTAATGCTACATTCACTTTTCTTAACACATTGACGCCTTCCATTTCTCTACTACGCTGCGGAAAATTGGGTGCAAAAAGTAATGATAATCTACTAAATTAGAACAACGAGACGGAACTTCTAAAAACATTCTGATGGATTTAAATACAGAACAACCCCGGTTAAACGAACTGAAGAGGAGTAAGCCGGTTCCGATAATGATTTTTTCCGATTAAGCTATGAACATCTATTACTATTCTCTATCTAATTACAATATGTAATTCTGAAATGCTTTGAGTGTTAAACGAATTCAAAACTGTCTTTTTAGGTTAAACTCATGTTCTTTATTAAAGTTAACCCTCCGTCGGGCACAATATTCGCACCGGCGAGTTCGGGCACCTGACAGGTACATATAAACAATATCGTAATTAATATTATTAATACCCATTTTAGCATTCTAAAATTACTCACCGACTTTATTGGGGAGGCTTAAAAGAAAAAAGTGGGGACATCGTTGAGAAAAGGCCTGGGTCTTCGCGATTATTTCCGTGCAGTACGGTATGCATTTTTTGGATTTGCGATTTCAGAGGCATTTCGGATAACCCGGGTTTCGTTTAATTCGAGTTCGGTTAACCGGTGTTTTACTGTATTACGATAGACTGAATTCAGACAAGTTAATCATAACAGAACTTTATAAAATATGGATCCTACAATAAAATGGAGTTGCATGAGGAAAATTGGGATCGTACAGATATTCACAGCGTTTTCTTTCAAAAGCTTCTTCAATATTCATATGCAAAAATAATAATAAAAAATCTATCTGCATATTCTAAAAAACTTTTGGTAACTAAGCCGATTCTTGTTCATCGATAATTCAAACTTCCATTTGTTGATCATAATAAAACTCTGGGCCTTGTAAAATATTTTATCCATGGACGCTACGGTGGCATATTTTTCAAACCGAAAAGGGCTCAAAAGTAAGGGGAAAAAGGATGTGAATAATAGATAGAAAACAATATCGAATTTAAAAGCTTTATAAACCAATGGCCATAAAACTTAGTACCGTTTATACGTCTTTCAAACGACTGGCGTAAAACGACGTATAAATGAAAAGACGTATAAGCGAAATTTTAATAAACAACTTTGATAATTACAAACTTAATACTACTAATTCAAATTCATCTAAAAGCAATAATGTTAAAATTTTTTTAAGATATTACTAGTATATTGCTACATCGTATTGAAAACAATAACGAAACTTTAAAATTAAATATTTATCATAAAAGGGAGAAAAATAATACCTTATTGCATATCTTGAGTACTAATTATACATAACTTATACGATTTATGTACATACAGGTAGGCGTTTAATTAAGAAAATCTTTACCGCCCACTGAGGTGCTGATTATCTGTGAATAATAATTAATGCACAGCATTATGAATCGAATTATGCTCATTGAATGTTTTTCACAATTCTTTTGATAAAGAAATAAGTTTTTATATGGAGTCCATGATGTCTTCACAGCACAGGTAGAATAACTTCATCATGGTTTAAATTAATATCAGACAATTTGTCTTCTATTAATTTATCAATTGAGAATAATTTCGAAGTCCTGATATCTTTATCACAGTTCATATATTAGTAAATAGGAAATTTTCACATCTTAGAAGGGGGGAAAAACAACGTATAACCAAGGCTTTGCGTCGTATAAAAGAAGCATTTTATCATTACAATAAATAGGAATGAATCGGGACTGCGATGAAACGACGTATAAATGAGAAACGTATATATGGTTACTGCACATATTTTCAAATACTTTAATCCATTTCCATCGCAATGCAACGTACGCAATTAAGTAATCATTAGAACGGAGTCTGGCTGTCACTGCACAAGTGCTTTCTTTTGTATGTGGACGTGTGTAGATTGTGTTGCTGATAGCCACATTTTTTTCCTCAACTTCTTTCACGTTTGTTAAGATGGAATTTCGAGAACGATTTTTTATTCTCTTTCAGATGTGTTAAATCTCTAAACTTTTGTACACTTGTGTGTTCCTGATAACAATACAATATTCAAATATTTTCATATCTTCATTATCAATTAATAAGTTGGTTTCGGTTAAATTTTGATTCCATATGAGAGGTGTGGTCTGGTAATGAATTTCAGAGAAAAATGATTAGATTCCATAATAATTATAAAGACGCATGATAAAATACATTAAGACAAAAAAAAAAGAAAATTATTATTTATAAGATCATAAAACAATATAAAAATTGTAATTATTAGCAATATAAATGCAAATTTTATCAGATATTCATATTATTATTTAGATATTAAAAGAAACAAACTTAATTAATACATTTCGATTGTCAGCAATGGAAGTGAAATAAATCTTGGACACTGTAATTTTTCTATAACACGCAAAACGGAAACTCTCTTAGTACGCAATATACAAATAGCTAGATCATTTTCACACTTCCATTCGAATTCATTTGAGTAAAGCTTAAATTCACAAGATATATTCCACAAACACTCAATTTTAATAAATAGATCACGCAAGAAAAAGAATAAGCATTACATTTAAAACCACGTTTGGCATTATTATAATATTCCAACCAAACCAATTCATTTCGCAGCCATTTATTTTTGCAAGAATGTTCATCTCCTGTCGAGAGTAAACACATTTGTATGCAGACGACTCATCGAGATTAGAAGCAAACCATTTAACGAGAGAAATTTATTGAAAAATAAATGGTAATCTTTCAACGAATTGGAATCCGGTATTCGAAGCGATATGTGTTCGGAAATTGCGTCTCAGAAAACAAAGAAATGGAATTAAAACATGTTCGCTCATTTTCCAGATTATTAGAAGTGGGTCTTTATGGTAGAGATTAATATAAAGATCCCGGTGGTTGAGATAAAAGTATTTAATAACTTGTTAGGATAAGAGTTTCCATATTATGAGAAACATTAATTTCAGAGGGCGGTATTTATTCTACACTTTTAATTGTGTACAACTGAAATGAACTATTCAATTTTGCTTCACTAATAAAAAAAATGTAAAAATCACCTCAGATTTTGGAGCAATGCCACCTATTGTTGAAAAGTTCAACTTTTTTCCAGTTTTCATCAGTTGTACTACATTTTGGTGATTTTTTTATTCGTTTGGAGCCACAGACAAACTGGCTGTATATATATATATATATATATATATATATAAAATCTCACTTAATTTTGCTTTAAATTCTAATATTATATATTTTAAAGTCTTAATGTATTCCAAAATCCCTTTTCTAAAACTCCAGTTTCGTTCTATTTCCCGCGCTGGAAGTATATTAAATCTCGCGTTTTGGCATATTTATTGCTAAAAGAATATTCCAATTGCTTCCACACGCCAACATAAATGGCGAATTCTTTTCCAGACTTTTCCCTAAAACACTTACGTAATATACTAAAAATAGCTATCATTCCCTTCACTTTGATCACGTGTCTATCTGTTAAATCCCTACCCGAGAAAAAGCAGGGATCTTCTGCTCTCTTTTGGCTCGAAAACTTCAACGAAGATGTACGTACATTCCGTACATATATATATATATATATATATATATAGGCATATGAAATATAAAGTAAATAAAATTTATCAACATCATAAAAATGCATCACCGTAACAGTTACCAATAGAATACATTGATGTTCATGTGATGCACTTCAAATGGCATGCGCCAAATTATTTCTTATCCCCATTGCACATGAATTTTAGAAGAAAAGAAATGCAGTGTTACAATTTTTCATATCCTTAATACCTTAAAATGCGTATTTCGAAGATGGATGCCTATTGTATTGTTGCGTTTAAACATTCCTAATACTGAAGGGAAAAAAACGCTTGGGTCTATTACAACGAATACAGATATATATATATATTTCTAAAATAAATATTTAAAAACAACCTCTTACAAATATATATCAAGTTAATAGCACTGGGGAAAAAATCAATAAAATTGATTTAATTAAGAAACATAAGTAATAAGAAAACACTTATTAATTATTTTTAAAAACGGTCTATTAAAAAAAACGGCATTAATATCCCTTAACACATACAACAGAAATAATGGAGGGGGGGGGGATTCCTTAATTCTACTTGTGTGGGTTTCTACGTAGGCGCACATGTAGGCGTAAATGCTTTCCCCACCCCACTATTCCCCTAGCTGTTTTTGGTGCGAAACAAAAAAAGATCAAGGGAATGAATATTTGAAAATAACTTTACGAATGAGTAAAATCCCAATCAGATTCGCTACAAATGAACAACAAAAATATTAAATGTATGAGTAGGAAAATATCTTAGATTTTCTTTTCTAATAAAAGAGAGAGAAGATATTTTTAGATAATGTATCATATTAAAATACGATTTATTCAGACTACAAAAAAATAAGTCTTTATTCTACTAGATAAAAGAATAAACTAGAAGTCAATAAAAATGTATAAACCAAATTAGTAATTAAATGTCATAAATAAATCTTAAGCTTCATAAAATTACGGCAGATCAAAATTATTTTATATATAAGAGCAGATCAAAATTATTTTATATATAAGACAGATATAAATAAATATGTATGATAAAATATTTTTTTAACCTTACACAATGCTAAAATTAGTATTTCTGATCCGGACATAAATGTTTTTAATGCTTTTTGTAAACAAACATTCATCCGGTTCTTCGAATATGAGCTGTATAGATACCTCAGCAGTTCTGGGAAATCATATATTTGTTCACGTTTACTCTCAATAAATACTATCACACAATCGGTAACTCGCTTTTTATTTCTTTTCCCTTATAGCAAAGGTTCCCAACCTTTTTCCCGACCCTTACCCCTTGGTTAGTCATTTTATTTTCGCGCATCCCCTTCTGTCATATCCCCCCTGCAAACATCCCTCAATGCAAAGAAGTTTTTATCAATAATGTTAAGGGCTTAAGTAAGCTTAAAAGTCAAATGACTCGAATTAATAACATTTGTAAGACATATTTTTGATTTTATTCCATTTTTACAACAGTATTATAGTTCAACGTCAAAACAAATGAAACCAATGTTGTAATAAATTCACATTAACTTACAAGGATAGATAAAAATTACCCCTCCTTATGCTTTCTTTTTTTCTTATTTTGAGGGTAGGCTTTAGGACTTGCACAACTTTCACTTCTACCTTTTAAAGGAACTTGGGGAAACAAAATTCTGCAACGTTTTTAATCCCTTATGTTTTCTTGTGTCCGCCATTACAGGGTTCATACACATTTCCTTAAAAGAAAATCAAGGACTATCAAGGACTTTTAAGGACTAAAAAAACCAAAAAATAAGGACCTCTAAATTGAATAAACTTAACGAATTGTCGCACGCATTGCTAAATAAAATGTCTCATTTTTGCAAATTCAACCTGTTAGATGATAAAGTATAACATAAAACATAGATAGAAGATACATTACAAATTTAACACAACAAAAATTCTTAAAAATATGAGTTAATAAATTGATGAAAAAAACCATGAAACTGGTAATCAAATTAAATATCTTTTAATTCCAAACTTTTTACATTCAATTCTACAACCAAGGTATTTATTTTAATTTCTTTTCAGTAATTGTTTTCTTAGTTCATGCGATTGAATAAATAAATTTATGTCCTTTGACTTTTCAGCCTCATTAGCTATATCATTTGCTTCCCCATTTGTCTGGTGTATTTGGTTTGGAATATTTTCTTTTGTTTTAAAAATAATCTATTTCCTCCTAGAGCTTTTCGTTTCAGTCTTTTCTTTGGATCTTTCACTTTCTAAATACTGCATGTATTTTGCTCTAGCTGAGGTGGCAGAAAGTAAGGACTTTCAAGGACTTTTTAAAAATGGGGCATAAAAATAAAGATTTGTAAGGACTTTTAAGGACTAAATGCAAAAGTAAGGACTTTTAAGGACTTGTAAGGACGCGTACGAGCCCTGCATTACCGACTTTGAGTTCACGTACCCCTAGAGGTACGCGCACCACAGGTTGGGAACCTCTGCTTTATAGATATAGGAGATTGAAGGGTAGACAGTATTCGGATACAACTAAAAAAAGCAATGAATTAGATAGATGAGATTTAGCATGTAGGCATGACACCAGCATTGTAAATTTGTATAAATTTTGGAGGCAATCGGTCTGAGAGAAGAGACCACATAGTTTATTCGAATCCAATCACTATACTTCTAAGTTAAACTCAAAACGCGCCATATTATGTCTGTTAAGTAAGTTTACAAGAAAGTCGAGAGCACTCCCCGCGAGAATACTACCGCTGGTTATTTATTTTACATTCCCTCACTATCTGCTACGTTAATGAAAACAGCGAGAATGCGTACGCTTATATATTCAGTTCTATACAACAAAACCGTTTTTTCAGCAGTCTGAAAAACTACCTTTCACCAAACAATCCATCCAATTTTGCATATTGTCCCTATATGACGTAGCACAAAGAATCTACACCAAAAAAAGAGTCTATTTCTGCAAAAACCTATTCCAAAAAACAAACAAACTTCACATAAGCATCGCCAATCTTTACCCTATTCAAATCCTGAGTGACAGCCGGTCATGCATAACTATGCGCTAAAATAACGGGCGAATCCATCTTTCAATGAAAATCCTACTTGAAACACCGCATTTGCTTCAAAAAGGGAGAAAAAAATATCGCCATCGTTCACACAAAAGCATCTTTCTCATTTAAAAAAACTGGCGATATTTTTCTTGCTTCGCTTCATTTTTAAATAACACGTTAACACACGGGAGCCATGGTTGGCATCCTTCCAATTCTTCGCCAACGTGTACCAGGGAG
This sequence comes from Araneus ventricosus, assembly GCA_013235015.1. NCBI lineage: Eukaryota > Metazoa > Arthropoda > Arachnida > Araneae > Araneidae > Araneus > Araneus ventricosus. The sequence goes on from BGPR01014948.1 coordinate 17,551, forward strand.
GAGGATTGACGCGTGTTTTTCCCCTAAGGGGTAATCTAGAAGGGAGGGGGGCTCCAATTAGGTAATCGATAGACGACTGCAGGCCATTCCTGACGATCTTTATGAGAGGTAAAGGAGAATGGGAACGAAGGATTTTTCTCTGGAAAATCGGATGGGATGGATATTTTTTTTCTCACTCCTCTTACGGAGAGTGGCGTGAATAAATATTAATTAAGCGTGTCAACGTCAATTCTGAAGTGTTGATGCCGGCATTAAAATGGATGTCGTTACAAACGGGAGAAGGAATGGGTAGCGGTATTTGCTATTGAGACGGACGAACTCCAGATATGACAGGTATTTAGCCCTTTTCCTAATGTGGTACAGATGCTGTGCGAAAAGTTTTTTTTCCCTCTATGCGCATGCTACAGTACAGATGTCTACACATTAATTGTTGTCTATTAAAACGGATGTCGTTACAAACGGGAGAAGGAATGAGCGCTGGTATTTGCTAGTGAGACGAAGGAACTCCAGATATGACAGGTATTTATCCTATTTCTTTTTGTCGTAGAGATGTTGAGCGGAAATATTTTTTCACATGAACAAGTACAGATGTCTACACATTAAATGTCGTCAACTAAAATGGATGTGATTTCTAAAGAGAGATGGAATAGGTAATAGAGTATGTGCAAGTGGGTCGGAGGAACTCCAGATATGGCAGGTATACTTAGCCCATTTCCTTATGTGGTACAGATGCTAAGTAAAAATACTCCCTTACGCGTATGCAAAAGTACAGATTGTCTGCATATTAATTTTCATCCATTATAATGAATACCTTCAGATGCAATAGGTACTGGTATTTGCTAGTGGGACGGAGGAACTTCACATATAACAGGTACGATTTCTTTATATGGTACAGATACTGTGAGAAAAGATTGCTTTTCCTATGCGTATGCGCTAGTACAGAAGACTACAGGCAATAGCATTTTATTGCCCTCGCGGAGTTTATCTGTGGACATCTAATTACTATAAGAACAGTCTCACTCCCTTATCGTATTTCATCGCCATATGAGTGTTACTTGGATTTCTTACATCACGTGTAATAAATAGACCACAATACTTATTTTTTCTTTGCCTCGAAAACGGGGAACAACACTTTAATGTTTCTATGCTGCAATACGGTTTTGAGAAGACATGTGAAGATTTCGAATCGTAAACTTATGTTTAATATACATAAGTGTATGCAATTTTGAATAAAAAAGGGAAGGATAGCAAACTTAAATGACAGTGAACATGACAGTATAAAGGACAAACGTAAAAAAAATAAATAGAGTAGAGAAGGTATGTAAAGCAGTGAAAAATAACATACAAATTCTGAAAATAGGGATTCTAAACCGATCGTTCTTCTACCTTCAAGAGAACAAATGGTTGGCTGCTCTGACATAGGAAAAAAAATCAGTAAATGGTCCAAGACGCTATTGCATCTTGAACCGTCTGAACTCAATTTCAGGAAATGACAGTATAACAAAGCAAGTTGCACGTTCTCGTAAACCGTGTAACAATTATCAGATTTTTAAAAGATAAATCAATATTATAATTCGCAAAAAATGAAATATCTTGCCCACTTGCTCATAATCATCAACATTTAATATGACACTACACTTAATTTTGTGTAATAAACACTACACCATTAAATTTGTGGTGGTACTTCTATTTCCCTTGTCTTAATTCATAATTAAATGCCAAATGAAAATTATGATGCAGCAAAAACGGTTTTCGAATAACATTTATGCAAAGTGATAGTGATTTATTTTTATATTGATTTTAGGAAACTTTAAAAAATAACTAATCGTAAAGCAAAATGGTCATTTTTTTTAAAGTAAGGATAAAATTCTTCACTGAAATTGACAAATGAAGTGGGAAAAAAAAGATTGTATTTATTTATTTATTCCTTCAGAATAATGGGGTATAAGAACTTATACCCCATGTTTGCAGGCACACGGGAATGGGAAGGCGTTCTGTAACTTTAATCATCCATATTACAATAGTACACAAGAAAGTCGAGGGAAAAACAATAACGTCGGTTTTTTCCGTCGTTAATTTGTCCATAATCTGAAAACCACACCACCAATATTTTGCGTTAACTAACTTTTCTTCCCTCTACAATGATCAGAATAAGAATACTTTAATTCTACCCACCCTGCATATCATGAGACAAGAATGAAACAAACGCAACGTTACAACAACAGAAAAATTCCAGTAACACAATACGCAACGCGATCCCTTGACCAACTAAACATCATATCCACATAATAATTAATAATTCGACCTGTCCTAAAGGACATAAAAATTTCGAGCCACTGGCAGTTCCAAAGAATGACCCCTCATCACCACTTGGATACTTTAATTCTAATCTATGTCGTCAAACAAGAATAAAACACAACATACAAGAGAAAAATTACAGTAACATAATACGCAAAGCAATCTCGTGACCAACTCAGTCTCATGACCATATGGATACTTTAATTCTAACCCCCTTTATATCGTCAACAAGAACAAAACAACATTCAAGCGAAAAATTACAGTAACACACTACGCAACGCGATCTCGTGACCAACTCAGCCTCATCAACATCAGCTAAACGCATTCACACTAAAAACAAAGCATCACGAACCGACGCAAAACTCCACTCTGCGGAAGGAAAACCCGCTCGCCAACCTGCGAAGGTAAAAGAAAAAGAAGGGGGGGGGGAGAAGTCTTGAAGAGCATCAGCAACCCTGGCAGAGAGAACGGAGAGCCAGTCAAGTTATTCCCTGCAGACCTGTAATCTGGAAGGAAAGGGCTGCTTAATTAAGTAATCGATACGAGGCCTCGGGCCATCCCTTCCGCAGACGACTATTTATGAGGGCGCCCCCAAGAGCAATCCTTTCCGAGCCAAAATTGAAAGGAGAGAGATTTCACTCGCTCGCACGAGGCACTTCGTCAAACCGATGTGACCTGATGTTTGCTTTTATGCCTTTCTATGTGACCGCGCGACAGTTCTTTCTCGATTCCCTTTTTGTGGGGATCATTGCTGGAACTCGGCAATGGAGATGCTTAGATTTTTGCATGTATATTTCGAGGAAACTTTAGAATCAATCAGTTTTGAATGGTCATAAACTTCAAGAAACAGTGCATGAGTTTTTGGATTAAATATGAATTTCTAAAATCAACTTAAGTTTGGCTCGTTCAATAAACGACAGATAAATATTGTAAGCATATAGGGCTATTAATTCCGTCTAATTAAAATAAATAATCAATTTATAATATTATTCTGTACTCGCAACCAATTGACAAAATTATTTATCTTGCGAAAGTTTCGTTTTTAACTGTCCAACCGAGACCGATTCTTTTATTTTTTTTCCCCTGCATAAAATCGAAAATTAATTTTAACTCTCCAAGAATCGATTTTTTAAATCGATAATAAGATCAAACGTTTGCAGATAGGTTCAAATACTTTTGAATCGAAAGCGAATGGTTACTTATACGCAATGTTATAATAGTCAAATGTATTTCAACAGTATAAAAGTAATATGTAAAACACACTAGCTCGCAAAATGCAGAAAAAAGTAGACTAAATTTCCAATCCACCTAAATCGCGAGATACGAAGCCGGCGTGTTAATCACTATTTGTAGGCAACGCTTGCGAATAAATCCAAAATCATCGCTTAACAAGCAACTCCACCTATCTCAATTTTTTTTAATTTCAAAGAGGAAGAAAATGCTCAACTTTTCGCACCCAAAAACAAATAGTTCTGAATTTTTTTTAAAAAAATTTATATAAACATGAGACTACATGTTCCTACCAGATTTGGGGAAAAAAAAAAAAAAATTCGTTATTGGTTGCGAAAAATTGAGTATTTTCTTCGTCTTTGAAATTTCAAAAAATTGAAATAGAAATGCTTCTGAAGTCGTCTTCTGTCGAAATGCTTCTGCGAGGAAGCGAACTGCTATTTATATACAGCCCTGTGTGTGTGCGAATCCCGTGCAATAATTAAGACGCAATTTCTACGCTGTCGGAGGCAAGAAGGTAAACTGAGAAGGATTTCATTTGAGGTATATTACAGAAAATAATGTTTATAAATAAACAAGGTGATTATTGAATACAACACCCCTTAGGACAGGAAAGAAAGAAATGAATATTAGGGAGATAACACCGCTCATAGTAAGGGGGGGGGGGAAAGCAGGGTGGGGGAATGGCCATTCGTTCAAGTAAGCATAAGATAACCTACTACTTACGCCACATTTAACGAGTAGGAAGATATTCCATGATACAAAACAAAGTACAGCTCCTAATTACCCAGGTAATGTACAAGAGGATATGATCCGATTTCGTGACCCATTCAATCACTAAACTCAATCGTTTTTCAATGAAAGGGACGAACAACCAATAGAGAATATCTCGACAAAGTAAACGATGCAAATGATCTTCAGGAACAAATAATGACCCTCTCTCTTGCCGTCTTTATACCCGTTTTAAATAGATAAATAACAAAAAGGAAGTGTTCGAAGTGATGCATCCCAAAACTAAGTATCAGGCTCTAAACATGATATCCGGTCATTAAAGAGTTCCTTATGAAAGAAGTTGAATTGTGAAAACACCTTTTGTCACAAATTTTAAGCCTCCTGTTACGCATCCCACGATTACGTGGATCGACAGTTTAACTACACTCATGTCCATAAATTAAGGATAATTCAGAATCACACAGAAATTGAACTCTAAAATAAAAATTTCACCTGTAGAATTATCACACACATCTTGAAGAAGAATATGCAAATTACAGGAAACCACCACATGGCGCGGATAGTACGTCACAATGACGAGAGTGTAAGGGAAGGGTATATAAGGAATGGTGGAAAAGAAGTAAAATTATTCACAAGCGCTTTAAAAGCCTTTCAGTGCAATAACCGCATAGTTATGGCACAAAGGAAGCATTTGGATGATTTTTTACGTGGTAGAATTATCGGACGACTGGAATGTGGACGTACCCAGCTGGAAGTATCCGAGGAACTTGGAATCGCCCAGAGTGTCATCTCCAGGCTTTGGCAACGATTCCAAGATGATGGTAATGTGAGTAGATGTTACAGCACAGGTCGCCCCCGAGTTACAACGCCGAATGAGGACCAGTATTTGGCAGTTACTGCCAAAAGAAACAGACGGAGCACAGCATCAGACCTGTCTCGTCAGCTCTCTTCAGCTACCGGTACGACAGTTTCAAGGCAGACCGTGTACAGACGCTTAGGGCACATTGGTCTATATGCTCGTAGGCCTGTCAGATGTGTTCCACTTACCGCAACTCACTGTCGCCTGCCATTAGCCTGGAGTAGAGAGCATGCATTGTGGACACCGCAACAGTGGTCTTGTGTGATGTTTTGCGACGAGTCCAGGTTTAGTTTGCAGTCTGATTCTCGCCGGACTTTCATATGGAGAGCGCCAGGTACCCGTTACCACCAAGAGAACACCATTGAACGACACCGTTACGGTGGTGCAGGATGGCTCGTTTGGGGAGGAGTTATTCTTGGTTCCAGAACTGACCTGCATGTTCAGAGTGTAACGATGACAGGCCACATCTATCGGGATGCCATTCTGGAACAACATGTACGTTTGTTTCGGGGCGCCATGGGTGCTGAATTTCTGTTTATGGATGACAACGCCCGTCCTCACCGTGCAAACATTGTAGACGAATGCCTTCAATCGGAGGATATCACCCGTATGGATTGGCCAGCATACTCACCGGACTTGAATCCAATAGAACATGTGTGGGATATGCTTGGCCGACGAATTGCAGCCCGTCAACCCCCTCCCACCTGTCTACCGGAACTTCGGAGGGCATTGCTTGATGAGTGGTGTAATATTCTCCAAGATCAGATTGATAATTTGATACTCAGCATGCCTAGGCGTTGTAAGGCCTGTATTGCATCGTTCGGGAGACATACTCCGTATTAACCATCATACTAACCATGTTACACTGTTTTTTGTAAATAGGTTCTTTTTTGAAATTTGCTCCAGGGAGTAAAAATCGCAATTTTTATTAATTATGTCAAACATATAGCATTTGTTTTGCTCTTTACCTTTTGTTTAATAAATAGACTTTACAAATAAGTCAAATTTGTTTTGCTTCTCTCTCTTTCTTTGCCTGAACTTCATTATCCTTAATTTATGGACATGAGTGTATTTTCTGCTATATCCCGCGATTCCCACGAGTCAATTTTCTTACCTCTTACTATTACTATGTTTAATTACATTATACTATTTTAGCGTTGCATATAAATAGCAATTCGCTTTGTTTCAATAGTATTTGAACCAATATGCATATGTTGAATCTTGAGGCAATTTTAAAAAGTCCACAGTTGGAGGATAAACTATCAAGGGAATACGTTCCTTTGTATATTGGAATAACTGGAAGATCGTGAATAGCATGGATTGATCACATGAAAATTTTGACATATAATAAAGTAATGGGGAAAATACCATATTACGAGTGTTGTTGGAAGGTTCAGAGACTTTGCTGTTTTCCAGACTATTTATTATTATTATTACCGTCGAAGATATAAATTCTCATATGTCGAAATAAATTTTGCCCTAAGACGCGAGAGAAAAACAGGCCAGATTCATTCATTCGCAATACTAAATTCTTAACTCACTAAAAGTTTTTAAAAAGTCAGACAAATTTAAGATGATCAATGAGCTTCCATTGCTGTTAGTTGATCAGTGTTCCAATACTGTCATGTCTTTGGCACTTTTAGTTCGAAAACCACCATAATAGCAAACAACTGTCATTCTGTATAATAGATTAAATTTATATTATTTTTTCTGAACCAGGGTTAAATAACTAAATAAATAAATGGCCTTTGCTTGAGAAATAATAAGGAACAAAGGAAGAAGCATGTTTGGCAAGTGGGGAAAAGAGGAATACGCCTCTCCCTAGATGTAGAGAAAGTTCAGAAAGGCAGAAACAGAATTTTCTCAGGTAAATGCAGGCTTTCTCCAAAAAAGATGAGTCCACAGACCGAACATAGGTGAGAGAAAGTAAAGTTGGAACTTCGAAATACTAATTAGCGTTGATTTGCACACAGTTTTATTTAACTGGACATATTTCACGTTTGTAAGTTAGAATTTTGTAATCGATTTTATACTCACTTCCCGATAGGTTTGAAACTGTGTGATCTCGATCTAGCGATGCACTATTGTAATATTTTCAGAACGTAATTATCCATTAATCGATTAATTTAATTAAAATTTGTGCCACCTGTTAATGAATTCGAGTAAATATTGATTTCAAAGGAATTCCATAATATTTAAAACAATGGATTATAAAATTAAGAACTAATATGTAAACAATAATTAAAATAAAAAGTAGTTATACAGGGTGTCCGAGAAGTGTTGGATCCATTTCAAAAATGAATAAAAATAAAATAAATAATGTTAAAATTAAGGGTTTTTTTTTTTAAATGAGAGGGCATTTTAAAAAGTATTTTTTTTAGATGGGTAACACGCCGTTACGGTGGTCTAGGTGATCGTAAATTATTGGACATCTCCCATTTTTGAGAGCCATTATCCACGAAACTATTAAAGCTAGAACAAAAATAAAAGCATGTATTTGTAGGGAATTTTACGCTCTTTAAACTGAATAGTTTTCGAGATATTCAAGAAAAACTAAAAAAGGAAACCAGAAAACCAGAAAACGCGCATCAGCTTCTGCTGATCGGTAGCCACTGCGTATGGAAATCTCTCGCTGTAGCAAATTTAGAACGTCGTATGAACATCGCCACCTATTAAAAAAAACCTGCAATTGTAACATTATTAGTTGTTTTTATTGTTATTAATTATTGAAATGGGTCCAACAATTCTCGGACACCCTGTATTTTAGTATACTATTAAAATAGATTTTTTTTAAAATTGTTTTTATGAAATTTATTCCCTTGTTTTTTCAGTGGCACAATCAAGCTCAGAGTTGGCATTAGTTTCATTCAGTCCACAGCTCTTGCTTTGTGATATAATATTACCTCTTATTGTTAATGTGTATTGACAGATTCAACTTATATCCCCAATGAAGATTTGTGTCGTCCAGTCAAATATCGTGGGCATAAAGGAAAGAAAAAAAAGCGCTCACCTGCAGCAATAGCCTCTCGTCTGCCCAGACGGTGGCCGTGGCCCAGTGCAGGACATCGCTGAAAGGCAGTTCCCAGCCGTTGCTCAGGAGGACGGGCACGCAGCCCGCCTGGAGGGCCTCCAGGAAGCGGAACGACCCCAGCCGACGACCCCGAGGGACCAGGCAGAATGTCGCGTTTTCCAGGAGAACCTGGTAGTCGTACCTGAACAACAAATAAGAAATATATGAATGAATACACTTTCTTTAGAACTACTACAAGACAATATAAACTATTAAAACATTTATACTTGATAATTCTTCAAATTCAAAAAAGTAGTAAGTTTGGAACAACGGACAAATCATCTTTTTTCTATAAATTTATTTTTATTTAAAACAGAAAAAAGCCACCATATTAAAAATCCAAGACATGTTTACTAACGTATTTTTTGTAGTTCTATATTTTTAAAAATTATTAAATGTCACGGTAAGAATTATTATAAAATCAACTTCATTTATTCTTCATATAGATCACTTATTGATGTAATCGTTTGATATGTTACACATACATGAAATACTGAATTTTTAACTTACAAATAATGCTAGGTCAAAATTGATGTGAGATTTCTTCCCCTTTAGAAACGCGAAGACAACAAGAGCGGATTGTGAAAGTTCAAATTATCGGCATTCGAAAATACGATATAATTGCTTTAAATCGTTAAAATATATCTAATCTTAATATAAACTAGAAAATCACCAGTCATGGTATGACGGGTGCAAAGTGCCTCTTCATTCGAGAGATTTCCATTCAAATTTGACGTGTTTAAATAGATATATATGCGAGAGAAATGTTTAACATTGATTGAAAACAAATAAAATAAACATATGTTTTATGACAGGAATTTTTTTTCATTTACATATCATTTACATATTTCTTTATTCAAAAAAACCTCTTGGTAAACATCATTCCGTTTGAAGTATTTTTCGTTGTTTAACAATTTTCCTTGTATTTCAGATGTCTTTGTGTAAATTTTAACGTTGCCAAAAGATATTATCAAATTCTATCATCACGATTGCAATGAATAATCAGATGCATCGTGGCGTCCAAACTATACCAAACGCATGATATACCACTGACGTGATTTACTGCTTTCTATTAAAAAACGGAAATTAATTTGAAATATACGATTAATAGAATTTAAAATATTTCGGCAACTATTGACCACAGCGAGATAAATTTTATATCAATCGGTAGCAAATTTTATTTCACTACTTTAGAGCTATTAAATTTGAAATTAGAACGAAAATTACTCTTTTAAATTTAAAATTACTGAAATTTAGGTTCTCTAACAATGAAATAATGCTGTTTAACATCTCGCAGTGCTATGGCGCGAATTTTGTTGTTGGTGACATCAGAGCGTTACCGGATCAGTGAGAGACAGATCTGGGCTATTATATTAGTAATAAAAGTCATTGTGGCTATGTGGCTATGTTCCACATCTCCTCCAAAACCAATGGACTGTTTTCAACCAAATTTTGCACACTTATTAATTAAGACAAAGGGAAGACATAAACTTTTCGAAGTTCTTAAGTTAATTAGAAATTAACCGAAACAGTTTTTACGCCGTAACTTCGGAGTAAATTGGTATAGAAATATTTTTTGTCGGACATCTTAAACTTTAAAATTTTTCCTTTTCAATGATACCAACTTTATTTCCGTGCAATATTTCATTTAAATTTTATGAATTTTTTTAAAGAAATTGATTACCTGCAAACGATTTTGAAATAAAACATTTTTATTGACACGTCGTTGCTAGGCAACGGTAAGACTTTGAAAAAATTCCTTTTTATTTCTGTAAATATCTCATACAAGAAGTGAAAAATCACTGTCAACTTTAAAAGGCCTAAAAGTTAATTAAATCTTTAGTTAATTAAAAATTAAGCATGATTTGGGGGTTTTCCGTGTGTTAGATTGCAAATATTGCATCAACATCATTTTTCGGTTTTGTCAGTATTTTTAATTAATTTAATTCTTCGCCACTAAAGTTTCTTTCTTCTCTTGTGGCAACTTTGGCAAATTTTGAAATTCAAACGATAATTTTAGCCGTTTCATTTAATTTCTAAATTTTACTTAATTATTTACTTTGTTTTCGATTTAATTATTATTTGTCTTAACTTTTGCTGTTGTTTCCATTAAGGTTTCAACTTTATTAATTTTTAAATTCAAATTTTGCAACGGGATTATTTCTTCGCCATCTTGGCTCGCGTAGGTTTTTGGTGTTATCAGGTTTTTGGCGTCTGGCTTTGGAAGCGTTTTCCGTTACGATAAAAACTTTCTTTTGTGTGCTTCTCTGAACGAGTGAAGGTATTGGCAGCTGCAGGTCCCAGGGCCTTTTTAAGGCTTCTGGGGACCTTTAGGCCTTCAGAGAGTCAATCATTTTTATATATATTTTATTTTTCCGTTGGAGCAAAAATGATGAAAGTGTTGTATTCTTCAACAAGATTTTTTCGTATGATGTGATTTTTGATTCTGCAAATTTGAAATCTTCTGGATTCTGCGAGTTTAAAATCTTCATGAAGTGAATGGTGTCATCGAAAGAAAAAAATTTTTTTTTTCTTTTCATCTTTCTTTATTCAGTAAGAAATGGAGAAAATTGTGACAGCTTTTGGTGCTAAAATTTTCGATAAAAAAAATCAGTAGCTAGAGTGCACTGAATATTCAAGCCCTGCACTAAAGATGATCAGGGTGCAAAAATTCTTCAATAGCCTGCTCTGCAAAAATTTGCGTTAACAGTGTGTTGATGGAAATGTGCAAGGAAACTTGTTAGTGTACCAATAATGCGACTGAATTACCTCAAGGCTGATAACGTGATTTTTGATATTACAAATTCTCCGAATTTTTCATACAGCGTGTGTTTTAGTTAGTTTTTTTTTTTTTTACAAGCGAAACAAAGACTGTGATGTGCTTTGTAAATGTACCACCATTTCTGCAGAATCAAGATGTTTCTTAAATTTGTGGTTTCTACCTAATATCCTTATTAGTATATATTTTTTTGAGCCTGCAGTGCGTTGTATTATGTGTAGCTACATATTTTTATTTTGGTTATTACATTTTTTTTAAATGTGCATCATCTTGTATATGTATAACTTGTGGCAGTGTTAAAGTAATTTAATTTAAACTATTCTAAAATAAAAAAGATTTAAATTCATAGATTTTGATTCTGTTTTAATTTCTCTGATTTGTTTTTACAACTAGTATTGTACTACCACTATATGCAAATTGACTTTTCATAGTAGCTAGGGTTTTCAGGTCAGTAAAGGTAGGTGAATTATTTCAATATAGCTTGAAATGCTTATTATTGTGTTTTATGATTTAGTACCCAGAATTGATTAATTGTTCAATATATATTTTAAATTATACTTTGTTTGGGGCATCTACCTTGCTTTAACGATTTAATATAATCCTAGCTACCCCATCCAATATATTTTAGTGCCGCCCAATATTTGATGCCGTAACATTTTTAACACCGTGATATATTTCGAAAGTGTTATGTTATCTACGTTTATCGTTTGGCATTTCAGTTTTATTTTTCTTAATATAAATAAAAGTCATTGTGGGTATGTATGTATGAAGGTATGTTCCACATCTCTTCCTAAATTACTGGATCGATTTCAACCAAACTTTGCACACTTATTATTTAAGAAAAGAGGAAGATTACTGTCATCTTTTCAAAGTTCGAAAGTTAATTAAATAGTCAGTTAATTAGAAATTAACCGAAACCGTTTTTCCGTATTAACTTTGGAGCAAATTATCCCCCAAAAAATATTTTCATACCGTCTTAAATTTCAAAATTTTATCTTTTCAATGATACCAATTTTATATCTGTGAAATGTTTCCTTCAATTTTTATCATTTTTTCAAAGTTTAATAAGTTGTTAATTACGTGCAGACGATTTTGAAATAACCCAAATTTATCGCTACTCCGTTCCTAGGCAACGGTTAGACTTCGAACTAATTTACCTTTATTTCTGAAATTTTTGCTTGTTTTTATATAAGAAGAGAGTCAACTTTTAAAAGCCCCAAATCTTATTAAAATTTCCGTTAATTGGAAATTAAGGAGGATTTTGACATTTTCCGAGATATTTTTCGAAAATATGTATTATATCACAAAAGACAGATATACCAATAAAGCCAAAATTAAAAAAAGAAAGTAATACAAGCAATCCTAGAGTAATTTGAAGTAAACGAAAAGCAAACAACAAAACAAGGAATCCATTCTAGTTCACTTTTTCAAGGGCACACATATATATCACAAAACTATTTTTACACATAATAAAAGTTTTAAAAAATTAGCTTTCCATGACACAAGTTTCATTTCTGTTCAATTTCGTTGCACTCATTTTAATAATTTTTTCAAAAATTATTTCTTAATATAAATAAAAGTCACTGTGGCTATGTATATGGCTGTATTCCACATATCCTCCTAAACCACTGGACTGATTTTAACCAAACTTTGTACACTTATTATTTCGGACAAGGGAAAGATACCTGTCAACTTTTCAAAGCGCAAAAGATAATTAAACAGTCAGTTAATTAGAAATTAACCGAAACCGTTTTTCTGCTGTAAGTTGGGAGCAAATTATCCCCAAAAAATATTTTTACACCATCTTAAAGTTCAAAATTTTACCTTTTCATTGATACCGATTTTATATCTGTGACATTTTTCCTACAATTTTTATTATTTTTCAAAATTTAATAAAAAGTTTATTACACGCAGACGATTTTGAACTTATTTAACTAGATTAAAAAATCGCTGCGGTTAATATAACCTGTCATCTTTATCTGCGTTTCCTAAGAAATAATAAATAAGTAATATTTTAATTGAAAATACATAATTTTGAGTATTACGAGATTCGGAGTTCTGTTTTAACGATACCTAAAAGAAAACATAAGTTAATTGTTCAAATTCCAATAAAGGCAAAGATAGTAATGCTTTTGTAAGAAGGAGAAATAGATGTTAAGAGTACGCTCCAGATATGTTGTAGAGAGGCAAGCATTGGATTAATGTAAGTCGTTGTAACCTTAACCTCTGTAGTTGGGAGTCTGTGGTTTTGAATGTTTACTCTACATAATTTTATGCACATGAGGTCTTAAAAACAAGATAAAAGTCACTGACAACTTTTCAAAGCCTAAAAGGTAGTTAAAAATTTAGAAAGAAGTTGACATTTTACCGAATATATCTTCCGAAAATGTTATCGAACAAAAACAAATTTTACACCATATTTTTTTTTAAAAAAATCAGTTTTCAGTGACACTAATTTCATTTTCGTACAATTTTTTTCTCTCATTTTAATAAATTTTTCAAAATTAATTTTATACACAATTTGTAGCGCCATTTTTTTAATGTTGATGAACAAAAATGCACATACGAAGAACTGTTGCCAAAAACATTTAAAAAAATCTGGAAAACACCAAAAGAAAAGTTTAAAAGGAGATAATTCACAATTCATACCAAGAAAAACTTTTTATTTTGTTTATTTTCATGTTTTTTTATTAATCAAAAAGTAATTTATCGTCCCAAAAAGTCCATTAAAACCTTTCTTATCCTTCTGTATTTGTGAAAAGAATTTAAAGTACTTATGTAACAAATAATACGGAGAGAATTAGTTTTCGGCGTTTTTTAAAAATCGTTTGCTTCAATTGATGCTCTCATTTCAATTTAAAAACGTTCCACACGATAAAAGAAGTCTGTGTATTATAATATTTTATAGAAAAGTATTTTAATCCTGAGCAACGCCGGGTATGTGTATCATTTTTTTAAAAATATTAGACATAAAATATATATAAAAAACATTGGACATGAAATTAATTTAATCCCGAGCAAGGCCGGGTATATCAGCCAGTAAGGCACAATAAAAATACATATATAATCACTAAAATAATCATAATTTAATTAGTTGAAATGTAATACATTTGAACCATTAGCAAAGTTAATAGGCAGCTTTTCCAATCACATTAGAAATAAAATTAATCAAAATATAAAACAAAAACGGCCCTAAAATTTTCTACGAGTTATCAGAAAATCAACTGCCCACTAACAGAACTCGACTTTCATTCAATCCATAATCGTAACACAGTGCTCGGTCCTCGGTTGTGCAACGGAAACGAGCGAGTTTTCTGGCTGCGATTCTGCCCATGTAGAAGTTGCTTTCCAACAAGTACACACACTCGGGAAGAAAAACAACATCTTAACCCCACACACTCTCGAGTAACTAGTTGGTTGGATTGCATTTTTCAACCTTTCGCTTTTTGACTGCATCTTAAAAGAAAAGTAGGGTCATAGAAGGTTAACAGAAGAAATTCGGAATCGGGATCAAGAGACTGCAGTTCGAATCCCATTTCACTAAAGATCCGTCGAGTGTGAACTGATGTGCACTAAATTTGCTAACGAGTCAAACGTCCTATTGTTTACGAGTTGATTGGAGGGTGGTGGTACAGGTTCAGGTATCTGCCAACACATTGGTTATTCTCCTGATCTTCAGACTAAGCGCAAAAGTTTAAGACACCCAAGAACTATCGAATAGCTTCAAAGAGATAAAATCGCACAGAGGATTGTTGGTGAATACGACTTTGTGGCATTAATCTTTAATGATTTTACTTCAACTCAATTAGCAAGGGTTGTTTACAAGTTAAGAATCAGTTTCATATTAGTTATAAATATTTTTGAAACAGAAGTTCTTCGGAAATTTCTTTGTTTACAACCCTCAGCATGAGTAAAAATGTTACCGTAACTAAACCCATGACCCAATAAAAAGTAATAAAACTTCACATTTTGAGAGAAAAAAAAAAAACCTAAGTACAAATCCACTACAGACATCAGGTGGTAGCTTTTACAACGGTTTTGTTATATATACAACAAGAAATAATTTATAGACTTTGAACAAAAAACAAGGCATCTTGAAATGAATTCTATCAGAAGAAGAATTCTGCATTTTTTTAAATGAAGCTGACGTTTTACTTTTTTGATGGCTATATTCTCTACACCATTCTACGATCATTTTCTGAAATGACAGCTGAGAACGGTCATTTCGAACATTTTATCTTTTTTTCTTGCGGCATTTAATACTCACGGTAATAGACATTTTTATCAGAATTTATATTATATCTTAAGACACTCTTATTCAGCAGAACTCGCAGATATCTGTTGAATGATTTGATGTGTTTCAAACTGACAATGCCGTCTGAGAACCTGTCCTAAAAACTGATGTTTCAAAATATGGTACATAATCGGAATTAGTAATTTTGATTGTGCAGAATTTTTAAGTTCACAACCAAGCCTACGCGTTACAGTGTTTCCTGTTAAAGAAAAAATAATAATTACATCGAGCAGTTTTCATTAATTTACCCCATGGGAAAAAAAACACCCTTAACTAACTGTGTTATGAATACATATTTCCGCAATAAGCATCACTAGATACAAAGTTATTCGAATTCACTACTCGGTACATGTATCAACCATCACCTTGACAAAAGCAGGGAAAAAATCAACTTTACCAGCACGGTCACGACCTCGATGACATCAACACGGGAACGACAAATACTGATCGAAAGCGCCCGGAATCGGCTCAAGTCTCGTCACGTAATATACAAAATTCGCTGGAAAAGTCAGTCAACATACTTCATTTTCCAAACAGCGCTCCAGAAAGGCAAACAGCCCACCTGAGACGACGAAAGGATGTGGATAAATGCCTCCTCGGTTCTGGACAAATACGCAATATGGGTTTTACAAGGACAAAAACTATAGCTCCTCAAAATGGTAAATAGGGAGAGGTACGACGGATGAATATCAATGCAGTCTTAGGCAGTGGTTTTACCGGACAAAAGATTGGATTGCTGGTTGAAGTTTTTATCTTCTCAAAAGAATGCGGTGGATTTGTGAAAGGTTAGGTTCAAATCGCCCCTAAAAGTGCTCGTAACAAATACTGCAGATTTGTGATTAACTTAATGTTCAAATCAAATTTAACACATTAATGATAACATACTGTAAAGGATATAAAGAATAAAATTGCAATTAACAATTTTCAAAAGATATTAAGGATATGATTTTAATTCCTGCATATTTTTTTTTAAATTAATCAATACATTTAATGTTTTCTAACAGTGATTTTTGCTGAAATATTCAATGTAACAATTTCCTTAGTGAAGAAAAGATAATAATAATTTCTAAAAAAATATTTATGTTAACAGTTAAAGTGTGGAATCCGTTATTTCATAGAATAACTAGGTATTTCATGAATTACCAAGTTATACTATGAAATAAACTGAATTATATGCTTTAAAGGTAACTCATATAAACACTTTAACATATGGCATCAGATTATTGTTTTCGAAGTTGAATTGAATTATCATTATAAATCGCAGTATGAGTTTTTTCATCAGATGCCGGTACTCACAGGACTGTAACATGGGATGTATGACGTACATGTTACAGTCACGAGAGTACAGTTGACGCAAATGGCCACCGTTCTCTAAGTAGCTGCACAAGTGCAGGAAGACTGTGTTAAACCTATGATATGTATAACTATATTTAACATATAATGTGCATGATTATATTAAACCTAAAATTAAGTTCAGAACTCACAAATAATAAAGAATTTTCTTTCGTTAAAATGTCTATATATTTTTGACAGACTCTGAATATAAACATTGTTATCACACCTTATTGTAGAACCAAAACGCCTTTTTTATTTTACTTGTTACTGTATGAATGTTAAAAGACGCAAATCAGCATCTCCCGTCACAAACACTCAAATAACGAAGATAACCCCAAACTGATGCACGCATTTAGTTTTAAATTGGAGTCTAATTAAAAAATATTTTACTTTTGTAAATAGTGGATCAGGTATGTTTTGCTGTATATTATATACGTTTTCCCTTTTCTACTGTAGCGATAGATATATTTACTGGGATTAGATTTATGAGAATACGTTTAACAGGAAAAAGACCAATGCGAATTTGGTGATATAAAAAAGCCCCGATATCGCAATAACTTATCACGACATTACCTTGAATCATATGGGGTTTCTCGATTTTTCATAAAGTTCCTACTAAAAGTCAGTTTTCTCAGACCACAATACGGAAATAAAATGCGACTTGGGGAAAGTTTTGGCTAAGTAATTAGCTGTGCATTGTGAAAGAGATTCGGATATTTTATCCCATTACGTTTGAATTTCAAATTTTGCTACGATTCGATAAAAAATAGAATATAACAAACACATAGTACTGAAAAATCCAAACACATTCACATTGTATACACAATGCGTATTATGACTCTTATGATTAAAATAATAATTGAAAATAAAAGGCCTTCCTATATAAAATAATATATATCGAATATAATATAAATCGAAAAATGAAAACATCCAATTAAATAATTAGAGTCAAGTCTCACAATACGTATACATTCGAATTTAATAAATAAAATCGCTGTTCATAAGCATAGCAACGTTTGAAAAATAAAAACTTTTTTTTTCTTTCTCTCATTACAGCGTTTCATGGTAACCGTTGCTGTGTAGAAAATTCATTATTTATTGCGAATAATAAACTAAGTCTTGCTTAAAAATATTACAAACATTTTTTAAAAAAAATATTTTAAAAAATGACCAATAGGCCAAAAAAAAAAAAAACGTACTATAGGCCAAAATTAATGTAGTGTTGACTTTTATATAAATTAAGATAGAATAAAATACAGAATTTTATAATTAAATACAGATACTTTAAAGGTGCACCAAGTTCCATAACAGTTAAGCTCCAAACAATCTTAAAATATATTGCCTAATGAGACAACAGCATCTTTAAAAAAGTTACTCCCCATACACGAATAAAGTGTGTTTTGTCTCTGCGTCCAGCGTTCCAAAATATTTCTAACAACCTATAAGCGCAACCATATTTCAACCTATACTCCGCCTCGCCAACTTCCGCTGCATTTTTTTCTACCTCCTCCGCCTCCTCAGCCGAACGTCTGCCTTCCTAAGCCTGCCTCCACTGATCCTTTCCAGCAAATTCTTCGGGATGAAACTGCGCCAGCGTGAAATTGCTCCCCAACCCCTGCCTCCCTCCCCCACACTGTCATCCGGGATCTCTTACCTGTCAACTGAAGTGAAGAAAGATACAAAAGATAAGTTTTTCTCTTGTTGTTCGTTCATGGCGCGCTCTCTCTCTCTCCCGCCCTAACCCCACTGGCTCGCATTTCTTTCCCTGGTTCCCTCGACCAACCCCTTTAGTTCCATAACGGAGCTGCGCCCTCATTCAAAGCAATAGTCCCTTCCTGCTTGCTGCTTTTTTTATAAGCCTCTTCTTCTTCACCCTCCCCCCTATTTTTTCAACCCTCCCATGATTTCGGATTTCCTCCTAAAAGTATGATCGGCGTGGAATCAGGAAATATGTTTCGATGGGTTTCTTATGAGGAATGCGTCTTTTTTTGTGTCTGGGAATTATACAACTGTTTGTGTTATTATTCAATTCAAAGGGAAAGGGAGCTTTCGGCGTTAGATGAATTTTGCGAACGAAAAACAATCCTTCCGGGTCTTGTTTCGTATTTCATCTTAAAACAAGAGCTCTTTAACTCGTCCCTTCCGAGACCGCATCACAATTTTTTCGCAGCATCTCGCATGCAAGTTAGAGAGAGAAAAAAATCTTGAAAATCAAGCATTAGTTAATCATAAGAAAAGTATTAATTAACCCATTAACGTCCAGCGTCTTCATATGTGAACAGTTACATTTTCGCTTCCGTGGCTAAACCTATCGCATTCCATTGTTTCTTTTCTGCTCTATCAAACAAATCAATATGTATTCCTGAACTCCTAAATAATTTTCAACTTGCATATACCATTAATTAGAAAGGTTTGAAGTCAAAGTGTCGTCATTTTTTAATTTTTTGTTTCTTCCCTTGATTTACTTTCCACGGAATACAAGGAATTCGAAATTAATGGTTAATTTTGATTTTTTTTTACTATATTTTAAAAATCGTTTAATATTTTTCTATAAAAAAATAAAGAAACCCCCAAAAGATGTTTTTTTAATTTAAATCTACATCCAAATTATCTTATTCTTGGAATTTCAAACATAATTTAATACAATTTTACTGAAATTTATGCTTTAACTTCATTTCGGCATTAGCGGATTAAGATAAGAAATTAAATGCGTCCAATTTAAGTCATTTCACAGTCACATGACAAACGTAACTGGACGTGTCGTCTAATATCCAAGAAGCTCAGTGGATCAAAAAATTAAACAGGCGTGGCATAAGATAAGGAACATGAAATGACTATATTAAGTACATTCACTTTTATAACTTCAATTAAATGTTTCAACTCAAGATGGCTTTCGCGATCATTTTAGCTTACCAATATTGAAGTAACAGATAGAAGAATTAGGTGTCAATGTTTTCGCGACACAAGTTTTCATCCCCGCGACCCCAACTGGGAATGAAACCTACAAATTAGAAGTACAGCCTTAAAAGTATGAACTTGATAAAAGAACTAGCTGTTCAGTGTTTTCGCGGCCCAAGATTTCATGTCCACGACCTGATATTAGGGTTACCATACGCCCGGACAGTCCGGATTTCAAGCTCACGTTCGGACTAGTGTTTGGATCTTTAAAATGTCCGGATTTAAGCCGGTGAATGCGGCGCGAGAGAAATTCTGTTGCAATTGAGAAAATCCGACGCATTCGTAAAAGATGACGCCATTCCACCAATGAAACAAAATTCATTCTTTACACTGTTTTACATCCATTGTTGATGAGAAAGTGGACGAACCTCCTTATCCAGATCCCTCTTCAAACTGAAAATTAAAAAGTTTTGGCGCGCAGTTTTATTTTAATTTTGTTTTTCATTACTATAATTTTGAATTACCCCACAAGCATTAATAAAAATTGTATATTCTTTGCATTCTGACGTCTTAATTTTTTTTTCTCTTCATCAAACTCTGGTCTAGTGTTATCAAAGAGGATGGTGAGCAGCATTTAGAATTTTATACTATATTCTGACCTCCTTCGGTGTGCCCGGTTTTCAGAGAAGAATTATGGTAACCCTACCTAATATCCATAATTCATAACCTTTTTCATTTGAGCGACAAATTAAGTAACTTGAAACAGATGTAGAATAAAACCTCGATTATTCGGACCTCTATCAAACGAGGTCTTTGTTAACCGAACCGTTACCAGAAAATCGAATTGTGTTTTTCATTTTTTAAT
>BGPR01014949.1:0-37909 GCA_013235015.1 Araneus ventricosus
TCCACTCAGATATAAAATAATATACAACACTGAAACAAATTAAAAATGCAGTGCAAAAAAATACACTTGACAATCAGTCATAGAAAACTTCCTCATAAACACAGTTAAATATTTCAGATTTTGGAGCTACCACAGAAACAGATTCAAAAGATCGTGCTCTTGATAAGCCAACATAGAGTTGTCCATGACTAAAAACCGGCTCATTGAGCACCAAACATATCTTTTCAAAAGTTTGGCCTTGCGACTTATTAATTGTCATGGAAAAGGCTAAACGAATGGGAAATTGCATACGTTTAAATTTGAAAGGCATGTTAGTCTGAGATGGAATCAAAGGGATTCGGGGAATGAGAAACGTCTGTGTACCATCAATGGATTTTGCCTGAATGATGTTTTGCTGCAATTTTGTGATAATTAGGCGTGTACCATTGCATAATCCTTTAGAGGGAGCTAAATTTCTCAACAGCATTACAATGCAACCTATTTTCAACTTTAACTCATATGGAGGCAAACCAGTTGGTGTCAAAGAATTTAAAAATTCTTCAGGAAATGTCAATTGATCTTGAGGATCTTCACTCATGATCATATCAACTGCTTTATAAACAGTTTCATTTCCCGGCATAAATTCCAACACTTTATTGTTGATTTCCATGGATCGCTCATTATTAACAGTAAGGATAGCTCGACCTTTAAGCTCCTGTGGGGTCACACTGGAAAAATCTATATCACTGTACAATTGATGTATAGGGTCTTGTATTGAAGGGTAGCATTGCAAAGGCAACTGAATCGTTGAGCCACTTTTTTTCTCTCCAATGTCGAACAACCAAGCACCAAAATCCCTTTCAGATTCAAGGGCACGCATATTTTTTGTCAGATATAACTTATGAAATTTCAACCAAAGAGCGTGTTTTTTTAAGGAGCTGGCAACAGTTAATGTTCTTGAACCTCTTAAAATTACTGGAAGAACTTGGCGAAAATCTCCACCCAGTAGAATGACTTTGCCCCCAAACGGTTCTTTACATTTTGTGAGATCTTGTAAAAGTCTATCAACAGCTAAGAAAGCATGAACATGTGTCATGGGTGCTTCATCCCACACAATTAATTTTGTTTTCAGTAACATGTCAGTTTCTTTTGTATTAGGCTTCAAATTGCAAGTAGATGTTGCATTTAAATCAATTGGAATTTTAAAACCAGAATGGGCTGTTCTCCCCCCCCCTATTAATAGAGTTGCAGCAATACCTGTAGATGCAACAGGAATAACATCATCACCTCTACCACGTATTGTGTGAAGCAAAGTTGAATAAACAAAAGTTTTTCCTGTCCCAGCAGGACCATCTAAAAAATAACACTTGGGTGTATCTGCATTGTTGTTGTACACTGCACTTACTAAGATTTCCACAACATTCCGCTGTTCACTATTTAACTGCATAGTATAACTATTAGCTTTAGCCTGCTCTTCCACAACATCAAAGTTCGCTCTCTCCAAAACACTTGCAGGCAAATCTACAGTTGGTAGATGCAGTTTTTGGAGACTTAAATTGTAGGATGTAAGCAGTTCCTCAATATCTGCAAGTGCATAGTGAGGTCCAGTCTGCTCAGAATAACGATGCACAAAGTCCTCACAAAGTGAAACTTGATGCTGCACCCATAAATCTGGAACATCTTCCACTTCTCCAAAGCCACAAATCATTGCGAACAGCATGCGCAACTGTCTCGGAGATTGAAATTGTGCAGCTTCATTCAAAGCATCATGCCACTGCTGGTCACCTCGAAGAAGTCCATACTCCTGACATGCTTGTTGAAATGTAATGCATCTTAATCCATTTATGGTCAAAATATCATCAAAACTAATGGCCCCAGACTTGCGCAGTAGTAGCATCCTCAAATAGTACCTCTCAGTATCCAGTATACTAACCACTGGCAGTCTCCCAATAACATTTTGTCCACCACGTTGTCGCTTCTTCCAATTTGTGGTACTCTTATCAAACACATAATATTGTGGAATATCTGAGTAAGAAATGTTGTGAGCTGAAGGATCATTTTTGTTTAGTTCAAACCATGATGTTAGTGTTGTTTTTCTTAAAGCAGCTCGTTCAATTGCTTGGGCTTTTTGACCGTCTTGGTACACAATCGGCTGTTGCTGTGGTAAATGCACAGCTAAGTGCACTACAGTGTGGGATTTATGCGACAAATTAAATTCATTTAAACGCCACATGGCTTCAGATGCACTAACATACCTACCTTCAACAAAACTTAAAATTTCATCATGATCCAGAGCACCTTCTTTTTGTATTTTGACCGAGGCTGCATCATGTCCTTTGTATACATATTTATATAAGTATTTGACACTTTTAACTGAGGCACAAACTTCAACATTAATATGCGCATTAAATTTTTTAAGCAACCAAGGATTATAGGGGACAACCCATCTGTTATCGATGGAATATTTCCCTACCTGGACAGGTTCAGTGGCTCTTCTGCGATAAATAGGGTATCATTAACATTTTCCTCTGTATCATCCTTGAATTGTTTTGGAAAACTTTTGCAGCACTGTCCATCTCTCATGCATGGAGAATTTATATTTATAGTTCCACATGGGCCATGTACCATGCATTTTGTCACAATTTGGAAGAGTCTAAGATCAGTGCAAGGATCTGGAAGTTCTGTACTCACAAACTTGCGAATTTTGCTTTCTGAATCTAATGTTAGAAGAATGTGGGCATGAGGCAAATCTCGCTTTTGGAACTCAATAACATAAATATAGGTCAAAACAGTTCCAAATATTCCATGCTTGCAAATACCTTCTAAAAGTTCTTTTAATTTCATACTAAATACACGTATAATAATATCAGGTCGGTCTTCAGGACGTTGTACTCCCTCCATGCAATTTAAAACTTCAAACCAAGATGGGTTGCAAGTAAAGGTCAGAAAGAGATCTGGTTTACCAAACTTGCGTACCATAGCCATTGCATCTTGATAATTCTGTTGCATATTATGTGGACTCCCGTTCAGTTCGCTTTTGTTCATTTCGGATAATATATCCGACAGCACGACTTAAATTCATTATTTTTACAAATTTCCAACTACTAAAAATAGTTTTCAATAAACGTGATCACACGAAGCGTCTTCGGACTTTCCGCGGATGTAAACAAATCAAACGTGCGAGCTGTTGCCAAACGGTGATTAAGAAATTCGACCTTTTTTTGTCGCCACGTAAGAGAATTATATATATAGATTTCCTCATTTTTGTGTTAATTTAATTTAGATATTATTTCTACTACAAATTGATATGAAAGATAAATCATATTAACTCTATCAATTCTATTAATAACAAATGCAACTTATTTAAATCAATAA
Organism: Araneus ventricosus; assembly: GCA_013235015.1. Taxonomy (NCBI): domain Eukaryota; kingdom Metazoa; phylum Arthropoda; class Arachnida; order Araneae; family Araneidae; genus Araneus; species Araneus ventricosus. The sequence goes on from BGPR01014949.1 coordinate 3,355, forward strand.
GAATTATAAATTAATTTAAACGAATTATTAATTTTTAATTAGTAAATGAAATTATTATATTTTAATTCTGATTAATAAAAATTAAGAACTAAATAAGTTTAGCTAAAATTGTTAAATATTTCCACACATATTTGGATAAACAGATGATTTAAAATAATCTACTATCAAAATAGTGTTTTCTTCTAAACAGAAAAAAATTGCATTCGCAATATGTTATAAAAATTGCTAAATTACCTTCTTTTACGTACTTCGTAGTAAAAAGAAATAATAACAATTCTAATTAAAATAATTACAATTTTTTATTCTTAACTCAAGATTACAATATCAAAAATCTTTTCATTAGTTGAATTTCGATAAATTGAAATTAATGGATTTGATAAAAAAAAACATTTAAAAGAAAATTTTGAGCCTGGACATTTTTCTAATAGTCAAGAATTTTTGTTATACAAGTTTAAGATAAGTCAACAAATAGAAACGCAATTTACAAATTATTAAGAAATAATATTTCTTCCGTGTGAGTAATTTAAAGTCCATCGAAAAATATTTTTATACTTTTTGATTTTGGACACTAGGAATTATTTAAAATTTATCTAATAATAAATTAGGTTTGGAAATAAAAGAGTAAAATAGAATAAGAAGCTGAATATATATTATAAAGAGAGAATATCCTAAATTCAAATTCTCGAAAACATTATCCTTATAGCAACCACGAAAGGAAGACTCAAAGGCTTAGGCTCGAACCCGGGCCAATGGGGCTCGTAACAAAGCGCTCTACCGACCTCGCCATGCAAGCACGTAGTGGGGGAAGGCATATTTAAATGGCATTTATAATTTGCTCAAAATTTAAAAGCATTTGATTCAATTGACAGAAATTCACTAAAAAATTACATTTTATCAATGTAGTTAATAACAGATTTTAACAGCAGTAGATCTTTGATAACTGCAAAGAGTTGTTTAATATTCCTTGATGACGATTAAAATATATTTAACTGTATGGAGCTCATGAGCTCCATACAGTTGCATCAAGATTGTAAACTTGATATTTAATTAGAAAGAAATCTGAGCTTAAATTTCATTACTGAACGCTTCAGTAAATATATTGTTTCCATCAAATTAAATGACATTCATGGGAAGTACTAACCAGATAATAGAAATCAAAAGCGTCAAAATACTGAAAATTCTTGCAAAGTTCCATTAAATTCACTAACGAAATTTTAAATAATTAACAGAAATGTTAATTAAAAATTATAATTAGTAATTATAATTAATTATTAAAATTATAATCAATATAATTAATTATCTAATTATAATTATTAATTACAATTAATATCAACACAATTAATTATCTAATTAAAATTATTGTGTTATTAATTATGATTCATAATTATATTAAAATATGAGTTCAATAATAAAGATTATTAAAGTAATTATGGGATATAAATCCATTTTTTCGGAGTCGGAACGAATCCGCAGCCGGACTCGGATCCGTGGATCCGATTCCGCAAAAGGAACGAATCTGACCCATCACTACTATTCACCAACGCGTTTTGACACTTGACTCCTGTGTCATCATTCGGGTTTCTTATTCTCCACGTCAAAAGAGCGCGTTGTTGGGTGCCTTTCCTTCCCGTTTTTTGATACTAGAAAATTGCCGAGTTTCCGAGATCCGAGTTTGATCTGAGTTTGTGCGCATGTGCCAGTAGAATGAAAAATCGTTCTGATCCAGTGTTTTGGATTTTTTCATTGCTTGTAAGAGTACTTTTCTTTGGAGAAAAATCAATCTGGAGGAATATTTTGGTGTTTAGCCTAACTAATAATGTTATTTTTTATATGTTGAGTGGAGAATAATAACTTCTTGCCGCTAAATTTTGTTTCAAAATGTATTTCATGTTATTAATACCTATCCTGGATTGCTGTCCTTTTTAGAATGCAAACTGCTTATTGTTCAGGTAAATTTAAATACAAATATTAACTAAAAATATAATGTCTTTACTGTACCTGGTGATGCATTCAGAAAATCGACTTTATATTTAATGAAGCTTTTTTCTGCAGTGTGTTTCCAAGTTTAAAATATCGATCCCTGTTTATTAAATGTATTGTAATGCATGAAGTTTTATTTCCTATAAGATTTTTACTTCAAGAATGCAAATCTTTGATTGTTCGGATAAATTTAAAATGCTCATATTTTTATATTGTAAAGCTGTGTTTAGATATGTCTTAATTGACGAGAAAAAGTAGTTTTATATTATGTTATCAAACTTTGCTATAAAAACTATGCATTCTCTAACATTATTTCATCTTAGCCACTCTATATAACTAATAAATACCTCTTCCTTACTTATTGAATTTGCTGTGTTGAACTATTTAGTTGTTTTATATGCTATATTGATTTTTATTTTAAAAGAAGTAACTCTCTTATTGGTTAGATAAATTTAAAATATCCATATATTTACATGATGGACAGTATCTTAAATTATGTCTTATACATAATAGAAAAGCTTTATATTTTGCAAAAGGATTGTTATTTTGAAATTACCAGGTGTGTTCCTTCTTTGTAAATATGCTTATAACACTTTTGATCTGTATTGAGGCAGTATTTTCTTTACTCGGAAAGGCATCCAGAAAATTGTCTTTGTATTTAATGAAACTTTGTTCTATGGTGTGTTTCCAAATTAATATATTGATCCTCATTTATTAAATATACTGTAGAGTTATTCATGATATAGTTCATTATGGGATTTTGTTAGGATAGTAATTACTTTTAGTGGGGAAAAATAATGTGCATTATATTTTTATTTATGAATGTGTGAAGTCGGAAATTTCCTTAAAAATTGTTTGAATGCACATTAAACAGTATAAATTAATTCATTCATTGGTATATAATTGCATTTTATATAGAAACTAGAGTGCTTTATCAGTTTTTTTACAGTATTAAAGAACTAAAATTTCTGTCAATCTATGCAGCTTATATCAATATTTTATACACTATTTTGTAGTTTCGTATGTATTTTTTATTTCGTATTTTTGTATATGTTAGCGTTAAAGTATGAAATCCGTTATTCTATAGAATAACTGATCAAGTCAGTTAAAGTGTTAAATAAACTTTTATTTTACACTTTAACTAGTTATTCTATAGAATAACGGTCCACGCATCGTTAAAGTGTAAAATAGCCGACATGATGCAGCCTGTTTGTTAGTCAGATTGGTTATTTGTATTTTCAGCATCTGAAGTGGGCATCGGAATTTTTTTTATTTTTAAGAAACATCCTACGTCTTCGCTAGTAGCGGGAGCCGGAAAATGTAAGGAATCTGCGTTTTTAAAATAATGACATGAAGTAGAAAAAATTGTGCTCTCGATGCCTGCGGCATCTGAAGTGGGCGCCGGGCAAATTTTTTTAACTTTAAAAACATCCTGCGGCTTCTCTAGCAGCGGGAGACGGATCCTAATAGCTTCGCTAGCTCATTGAATGTAAGGAATCTGCTTTTATAGTGGAATTTGTCCATAACTTTGTTCCTAATAGAGATACCGAGACAATTCCTGTATATTCTGGAACCTTCATTTTGTCACCAAGTTCGCCACATTTCTCGCCAAGGTTCCTAAACACTCGCCAAGTTTGTCGCCAAGGTCGAGTGTCATTGACTTCCTTCCAATACGTATTCCTGTAAATCTCTCTTTCTAACTATAAGAATAATATGGCAAGAAAGCGACATTACAGTTTTATGACTCTATTATAGTGATTTTAATTTTCCATCGGTTATGGCTGATATGCAATCAATGCGAAATTTAGAAAAAAGCGGACTTGTTTTAATGTCATAATGTTTATTTTACACTTTAACGGTCTATCATTAGTTATTCTATAGAATACCTAGTTATTTCATAGAATAACTAGGTAAAGTATGAAATAAATAATTTATTTTACACTTTAACTGACATGATAAGTTAATCTATAGAATAACTAGTTATTCTATAGAATAACTGAATTATACACTTTAACGGTGACATATACACTATATTGTATTTTCGTTTTAACAGCCTGGGTATTAATAAACTATTTTGATGTATGTGAACCATTAAAGACTTGCAGAAGAATATCTTGATATGCTGTAGGACTCTTAAAGTCTAATTCAAAATTATATTATTGAATCATTGTAAAAATGCACAGCAGTATAAAAAAGTTTCAGCCTATGCATTGGTATACACTCTCTATTATTAATAACTACTTCTTTCTTACTTATTAAATATGCTCAATTGTTTATTTTCTTGTTTTATGAGCTATATGACTTTTATTCCAAAAGATGCAAATCTCTTATTGGTCAGCTAAATTTAAAATACTCATAATTCTTACATCTTGGAAACTGTATGAATTATTTCTTTTGTGTAATGGAAACTTTTTATGAATTTGCCAAAATACCATGTGTATGATAATAAGTTTTTAATACTTTTGATATGCATACGGTAGTGTTTTATATACTTGACTACGAATCAGGAAAATTGCCTTTGTAATAAAGTTTTGTTTTGTGTGCGTTTCTAAATTTATATATTTATTGAATATACTGCAGAGTTGTCTAATATTGTTCGTTATGGGATTTAGTTAAAATTTATAGTAGTTATTTCTGTGGAAAAAATTGCTTATAGCATTGCTGTTTCTAAATATGTGAAGTTATAAGTTTCCATAAAGAAATTTAAATGCAAAATAAATATTTTTATAAATTAATGTATTCTTATGTATATAGTGTTTTTTACAGAAACATTAGTTCAGTTGCCTTTGCTTTGACAAATCTTTACAGTATTAAAGATTTTAAATTTCTTTCAATCTTTGTATCTTATGTTGATATAGGGAATCATTATGTTGTCATAGGGAAAGCACACTGACACGTCGACAACAGCGCATTTATTGAAAAAAAATGGTTGCTGCAATGAGCAAGGAACTAAAGGATCACCCTATTCATTCCACAGTAATGTTAACATTTACTTATCCGCTTCTTTTTACTATTTAACTCTTTTTAAAAAGAGTAGCATTGCATAACATCATAGAATATTCAATGTTTATTCGTTATTATGAACACTTTTTGGTATTATTTGATTTATTGAGGGCAATTTGAATATCTGCAATCTGACAAAAAACATTTTTGGAGCCATAAAAATTTTGTATTTTATGCCAAAATGAAATGTTTTACGGTTTACGCAAGAATGCTGTTTGGCGCCTTCCGTTTCTTCTTCAAATATCCCGTGTTTAGAAAGTTGTTTGTAGTTATTTGTATAGATTGTGTAGTTCGATTATTTTCGATTAATATTGTTAATATATTACAAGTGAGTAGGTGACTCTTGGTAGCTGTTTAGTTGAATTTTGATTTGCAGAGTTTGCTTATTTGAATTGGAAACAATACACTTTTATGTTTGCGGTAAATTTAAAGACGTAAAAATAATTATTAATTATTTTTTAATGAATTATTTATTTTTTAAATAACGGAGATATTTTCATTCGAGTGCATCAACAGGAATTGATGAATAACTTTTTAGATATTTCATTAGTTTTGCTTAAACGATTGTTTAAAGCATGAGTATTTGTTTAATTTAACATATCCGCCTAGTCTAGTTATGATGCGTTACATCAATGCAAAACATGTTTAAAATGATGTACGCTTTACTTTCACAAGGCTCACATCTTATGAAAAAACGTTTCCTTGGACATAGAAACGAAAAGTTAACTTTTACTACTTATATTGCATACTATGTAGTATATGTATATTTGTCAAATGTAGAAATAGTATCAAAATTTAAATTAATTACATTTTCTAGAAATGCACTTTAAATAGTACGTTTACGCTTTAAAATGCGTTTTTGTAACAATATAAAATGAAGAAATGAGCATATGAAGGAGTAGAACAGTATACTTCTTACGTATCCACTTTGGCAAATGTAATTTTTTAAAAAAATTGATTGTTACACTTCAATGTATAAACATGGCATCAGATTTTTCTTCCATTTTCTTTTTTAGTTTTCAACGATATGAAAAAAGGAGAAAGGAATGGGAAAAATCCTAGCACGGAGAAAATTTTAAAGCAACCAATTCAACCAAGATTTGTTCAAAACATTTCGAACAGGATTTTTTTAATCTTTTGCATTACTTCGGAAAAACTTCAAATCAGAAAAATAGCAAAAATTGGCAAGTCGATACCAAAATAATCACAAACGCAGTATTTGTAACAAATTTAGAATAATTCGTTTGTTCTGCTTATTGGGTTAAAAAAATGAAAGTCCGAAATGTTTGCACTACGCAGGCGAAAATGCGTTTCATGGTGATATGAAGCCAAATGTGGTTTAACCGTGGGTATAAACGCGAAATAACTCGTACAACAACTTTTCCTCCGCTTGAATGGGAAAACTCTTTCTATGTATATTCTTCCTCTATGGTTCTGCCCAAGGGGGGAATGAAGCTGTCGCGGACGCATATAGGCATATTGTACTCGAGCAGAGCACCATTGTACCTTGGGGGGCTCTGATTGGACAAGCGAATGTGACGTAACTATGCTTTGCTTGTTTTTTTACCTCTGACCACGCTCTGACTGATTCTTTCAAATAGCGATGGCGAAATCTTTTTCGTGTAACACGCCATGGCTATTCAGAATTCCGATTATGTTATTTTGGGTGATTTTTATGTTTTGAGGGTTACCTTTCTATCTCAATTTTTTTTTCTTATTTTGAGCTATCGAAAGTATACTGCGTATTTTGTAATACAATGTATTTATTCATGAGTATACCTAAAGGAATTTTTCTCTTTTTTTAAATTTAAAAAATGTTTTGTATTTTAAATAAAAATTTCTTTGATAATGTATTTTACTACATTGCTCTTTCTCTATACTCGGTGCAAAATTGTTTTTTGCATTAATTTAATTTTTTAAAATGATTATTAAATTTTTTTATTCACATTTTTATTTCAAAAACTCAATATTTTATAATTAAGAAATCTTTCTGTCGTAAACCAGGAAGACAAATCTGTTATTAGTGCAAATCTCAATTAGAGTATGGAAATTTATGAATATTAGATTTATGTTCACACAATTTTTGCAGTGTAATTTCTAATATGACAGTTAGAATTTTGCTCCAAAGTGAAACAACTTTAAATAATTTATTTTATCTCATTTCATTTCATCTTCCATAACGGTTAATTATGTATTCTCTTGACTTTCTCACAAACTCATGCAACCGAAATACTTAGCATGATTTCACTGTCTCATTAATAGAGCAAACAAATAAAAAATATTACCAATTGCAATATTTGCAAATGGTTAAAAATAAAACGTGTGTTTTAAATATTGTTTGCATGGTTAAGATGAATAAAAATACCAGACAGTGAACGGCTATCAAGATCTCTAACAGTAGTGCTGATCAGGATTTTCTAACAGGAGCCAACCTTTTATTATGGCACTCGATTACGACTTATGAAAAAGTATTGTAGTTAAAAAAAACTTGTCTTATTTCAGTAAAAATTTGAAAATCGTATTTCAATGATTCAAGCAAAATTTAGTATTTTTTTAACCAAAATTGAGTTTTGTAGAGAGTTATTAAAATTAAATTTTGAAGTAAAATTTAGAAAGAATTTTCAAATCAGTTTTAGAACGAGTATAGAATATATATATATATATATATATATATATATATTAGAGGAATTAAGTATAGATGTATTAGGCATTTACGAGCACGAGTGCAAGCTACCGTGCTGCCATCTGTTACACATTTTTAAAACATGACAATATATTCACAAAGAAAGAATTTAAAGCAAATCTAACGACATTAAATCAAGAAGAAGAAAGATTTCCCCTTTTGAAAACAAATTCAGGCAATATCTTGCAGAAAAAATAGTATTTAGAGTTTTAAGAACTATAAACAAGATACGCGTATCTCACTGTTGATGCGATGTGCAGAAGAGTGACGTCAGATTCGCTTGTCCAATCAGAGCCCTCCAAAGTTACAATGGTGCTCTACTTGAGTACAGAATGCCTATATGCGTCGCGGACCCCTATCGATGCGCACCTTGACCTTGTCTCTGGGGTCAGGCGAAAAGTCGAAGAGGCTCTGGCGATATTGATAAGATAATCTTACGGTTCATTGGGGCCGCAGTCCCCACCACCCATAAATCCAGCAGATATGGCTTAGGAATAAAATGGAAAATAAACCTAATTGTAAAAGCATGTACCAAAAATTCTGAGAAGAACTTACGAATTTATTTGAATTCAATTTATTAAATAGCAAAAGAAAATATAAAAGAGTTAAATTAAGAATTAAAAATTTAACAAAAATTTTAAGAGTTAAGAGATTATTAAAATAAAATAATAGAAGGCGGAGGCAGAAAAGGGAATCACGGCGAGTGAAGACACTCGGGCAACGAACTCATGAATGGAAGATTGAAGCTAGGTGTCTTGACAACTAGGCTATCGAAACTTAAAAGCTGAGAGTAAAAAGAGATCTTTTGCGCTTTCAATTATCATTGATGTCATAGTTTGGAACTTCAGGGATTTCAGGGTTGGAATCGAGGGAAGGGAGGTACAAAATTTTGTAGAGAGTTTGTGGATGAATTCTTTGAGGGGAGGGATATTAAGAACATGCCTAATTTTAGAAGTTCTCTGATACCAATGTGCGCTGACTATCATTCTGGTTGTTTTGTGTTCAAGGGTCTCAAGTTTTTGAAGATTGGTTTTTGCAGTGCAGGCCCAGATTGCACTTGCATAAGTGATTGCTGGGCGAAGATAGGCAAGGTAAATGAGCAATTTATTTTCAATAGAAAGTCCAGAGTTCCTGCAAATCAGCAGTATTCAGCACGAAATGCTTTGCTGAACTTTTCGCGAGTTTGATTAATATGCGAACGTAAATTGAGGATCTTATCAGTGATGACATCGATGTATTTTATTTCATCTTTCCAGTTAATGGAGGTATTATAAATGTTTAATTTTGAGCAGTTGAGATGTTTGAGTAAGGCAATTGCCTCGGTTTTATCCACATTGAGTTGGATTTTCCATCGAATGAGCCAGGCCTCGAGTTTTAAAATGTGATTTTGAAGGGGAGTGAGCGTTTGTTCAGGGGTTTTCCTTGTGCAAGGATTGCAGTGTCGTCAGCATATAGACTGAGTGTAATATTTCTTAGTTGTGGAATATCGTTCATGAAAAGTACGAAGATGTACGGTGCCGAAATTCCGCCCTGAGGCACGCCTGCATTTAATTTCCTGTGAGAAGAGTTCAGTGTCTTTAACTGAGACAGTAAAATATCTGTCTTGAAGATAAGAGCAGGATTATCCTAATGATGTAAGGCGGGAAATGATAAGCAATTAGCTTGTGAATGAGGTCTTGTATCCAGACTTTATCAAAAACATTGCAAAAGCATAAATTTTTTAAAAAATCTTACAAATCAAGAATTTGCATTATTATACTCACTAACAATATCCAAAAATATGTATTTTTATAATTTTTAATTGCAACATTAATCAAATTCATCAATCATTTTTAAAATTAGAGCAATCCATGCATATAAAAAATATTCCTCATCACTCGAGTCAGGTTCCTCAAGTTGAAATTTTCTAACATAAATGTGAGGTAAACATTCAAAATGGAGATGTTTTTGACATTCCATTTTGAATGGCCTTAACTGCATTACCAACTTTAGATAGTGAGTAGCAAATTTTTTTTATGGAAAAGCTACCTGCCTTCTTATTTTTAATTGGAGCCATTACTATGTAAAATGAAAACAAACAAAACTAAATCAGTTACTTTTATTTTAGAAACAAAACTAAATCAGTTGCTTTTATTTTAGAAATAAAATTAAGTTAGATGCTTTTATTTTAGAAACAAAACTAAATTAGTTGATTTTATTTCATCCAGGAATTTTTAAATTTATGTAATAGCTAAAAACATGTGACTAATTTATGTGTGGCCAAAACTGGAACATGTAGTGTTCTACTTTTGGCCACCTGCATGGCCAAAACTGGCACATATAGTAAATTTCAAGTACCAATTTTGGCCATCGCCCATTTAATCTTAAAAATAATTAATTTTGATATGAAATCAGAATAAAAAGAAAGCTTACCTCATAAACCCTAAGGGTAATAAGTTTCAGATTAATCATTTAATTCTGAGAGCTTGATGATGAAAAACTGCAAATACTTGTTCCTTAACAAAAACCTTAACAGTTGTGAGTTTACAATACATGCTCATGCATTTAATTTTTTTACAAGTCACATGTTTGAGAAAAATGAACCAATCAGATTGAAAATAGTAAAATAAGGATTGTTTAAAGTATTGGAATGCTTCTTATTAGTTAATTTGAAATTACAGGTTAATTATTGGAAAAACAGATCCAATGTGGCTAAAACTGGTGCAGTGGCCAAAACTGGAGCATTTACCCTACTATTAAAATACGAATAAATCAAAATATAAACTGATCAAATATTCCCTATATTAAAACTGACAACCATTAATAGAAGTTTTCAGTAATGAGTATGGAGATAAAAAAAAAAGGAAAAAACATTGCAGCAATGTAAATAATTTATTTTAGAATACAAAGCTCATAGTGAATAAAAGTCTAACTGTCTTTTAAAAATGATGATACATAAAATAACAAATTATTTAATTTTTGCTTTTACCATTATCTGAAGTAACAAAAAAACTATTGCAAATTGAATAATTTTGACGCATTCCTTTTCACCATACAGATGAAAATAAAATTAAACATATCTTCATACGTTTGTAATAATTGTTTAATAACCTAGTATTCATAATCTTAATTTTTAAAAAAAGTAACATTTCGACATTTTATGTCAGGAAATGGTAGCAAAACGAACTTGAAACTTAATTGACTTATGAGGAAAATGTATTTAAAAATAAACGGCAATTAAATATTAAATTATTGACAGAACATCGATGAAGAATACATTAAATGCATTAAGGAAGTGAACAAAATATTTTCATTTTTTTTCACATCGTAAAAACAGTCACGAGCTAAGAAATTTGCTAATTATTTAAAGATTTTTACCTTTAATTTATAAATTCAAATGTAATGGGGTCGAAGGCCACCGACTCGGCATAAACAAAAAAAAAGTTTAATATGAGTGATATGAAAAGAAACTACAAATAAAGTATTCTTGTGAACATATATATGCATATATTTATTTTTTTTCTTCGACATTCAATTTACCCAGCTGACAAATTTTTAACTTTCAATAAATGAGAAATTTTATTTAAATACAAACTCACAAATAATTTAAATAGATATATACTTAATTCAACATTACCGAAAAAGGAATTCAAAATAAAATTTAGTACTTACCAGTAAACTCCTGTACCAGTTCTTCAAATGCCCACTCCTTTAGCTTTGTAAGCCAAATCACTTATAATGCGAGAATGTCCCGTCATACTAAGCATGGCCGAGCGAACAGAGAAAGATTCGGCGGCACTTTGTTGGATGGAAGTAGTTAACGTTCCTCCTCAAGTATACCAATAAATCAAAATAAGGACATTAAAGAAGCTTTGAAGTGTGAAAAGATTCTATACCCGGATGGATCAATCCATAGTGGCGTCTGTTTTATGTATCTGTTAAGTGGGTAGTGCAATTTACTGTTCTTAAGTTTCACTTAGTGATGAAAGTTTCAGTTTGGAAATGAAGTTATATGAAGAGGTGAGATTTAACATCTGGCATGATAAAAAAAATAAATTCACTAATACCATTGTATTTGGTAGGTTCCAGAATTATAAATATGGTCTAATTACCAGACATATGGTAAAATGAACGATACTTTCTGAGGAATAATCTGGTAATTTTGTCATGATTCTCGTAAAAAAACGAAGTGTATGGTATGAAAACCGTTTTTGCTGATAAATTAATTTTTCAGCGTTGTAATTTTACTAAACATATGGGTAAAAAGAGCCATAATTTCGAAAACCAGAAATTCTCGTAAACCGTTACCAGAACGAACAGCAAGATTCTTAAATAAATGATTTAAATACCGTAAATTTTGTTAATTATCACCAGAATTCTGGTTTTATTACCAGAAATGCCATTACCATACAAATATGGTTTTTCTGCCAGAATTTTTTTCTCAGTGCAGTTTAAATGTTTTCTCGCATTGTATAGAAATCACCTGTTTAAAAAATTTAAGTTACATATGTCGCATATATATTCTGTTTGTCTCTAGTATGTGTCATTTAAGGCGAGATGAAATGATTTTACTGAGAAACATCTTCTCTTAGAATTACAGGTCTACGTTTTCTTCATTCTGCATGGTATCGATCCGTAGGTGTTTCTATAAAGATACACGATGAGAAAAATGTTTACTATAGACCACACATTCAAACAATTTCTCTTTTTTGTGCGTCCGTAAATGTATATTTAAATTCAGTTGGTGGGGAAAAGTTTTATAACACGAATCACATTTAAATTATCTCTCTGTCGTTGTGCGTCCGTAAATGTCTCTTTAAATTCTGAGACAGAGAAAAAGCTTTACTGCAAATGTCACATGAATACGGTTTCTCTTTCGTATGCGTCCGTAAATATATATCCAAACAACTACGGTGGGAAATTCCTTTATTGCAAATGTTGCATGCATATTTTTTCTCTTTCGTATGTGTCCTTGAATATCTCTTTAAATTACTACGATCAGAAAATCCTTTACTACGAATGTCGCATGTATATGGTTTCTTTTTCGTTACGAACAGTTTCTCCATCATGCAAATAATAAAATACTTTTTTCAATAAAACTCTTTGCGAAATCACTCTATTCCATATGTCACATTCAAGGAGGATTCGTACAAACAAATCGTTTTTCCTCAAATAACGCTCACATGAAATGTCTGTAGTGGCTGAATCAAACAGTGTCATCTTCGAATTTAATTGCAGGATATATGCTTTACTACGTGAATCATATACATAAATTTTCTATTTTGTGTGTTTGCATATAAAATATTCAAAAATTCATATGTAGAAGCAATGAAAATTTATTTTTTATCTAGAGTAATTGCGCCTTGATTTCTTTCGATGAGCTGGCTTCCGTTCAAGATGTGTCGTATTTTTCAGCTCCGATCTCTGAATCATTAACTGGTCTTCGCATTATTATTTTTGTCACATTCCTTCGGAAAGATGTAGCGACTCCGTAGCAGTTCTAATTGTCAGGGTACATTTCGAGATTACACCATTCATCAAGGATCCTCAAAAAACTTCTGCGAAATCTAAATTACATAAAAAAATTAATGCACTTTTAATTCAAATATAATGAAAATTATCAATCTTATAGAATGGTATACTTATCTTTTAAATTTGTCACATTCCGATTTATTCTAAAATGTACAGAAATTACGTTGCTGCTCAGATTGGCTCTTCTTTGGTAGAAATTTTGAGAAATGACTTATTTCAAGCATTTTCTTGTGTGAAGAAAAAATTATTATGATTCGAAAATTATGACAATAGAGAAAAAAAAATCTCAAATACAAGGGATCCTTAAATCAGGAAATACTATAAAAATAAATAATACGATAAAGAACCTGGAATTCTTGTTCGTTAAGCCATAAAATGTGTGCCACTAATTGGCATTACAAACAGTGAAGGAATGCAAAATATAGGATACGAGGTTCCACTGAGCAGCTGTTTATAAAAGTTCAATGTACAACTATTATCATTTATTCTAGTCGTTAAAATTACAGACACATGGACATCGTGCCTTACTCTTTGAGACGAGGAACAAAAAATGCTTGATCAAATACATACTTTAACGAGAAACCACAAGACTCTCATCATTAAAAAGCATTGTTGTTGCTTTTTAAGACCCATTTACGGATGTCCTCTTTCAATGTTTTGAATGACCTTGGTTAGATGCGATACACGTTCAACGTCGAGTAACTCCCACAGCCAGAAGACACAAGGTTACAAGTCGGAAGACCTGGGTAGCCAAGCATGCATTTGGGATCGACAGAGAGTTTTCCCCAAAAGCCCGGAGTTTAAATCGTTCCACCTGTCAAGATAAAATTTTATAGATTTTTATCCAGCAATAAACTTTTATAGATTTAATGCTTTACTTGCCTAACTAACATTTCCCTCACCATCTCTTTTTTAATTACATAAGAAATACACTGAAGCTTCAAAATCTGTTAAGACATCTTATCTATAATTTTTTTTTGATAATTTTACCAGCGACAAATTCAGAAAGACAACAATAAACAAAAATTTTGTTACGTGCGTCTGATAACAATCACTGTATCCAGGAATATAAATTCATTGATCTTTCATTTGATGCTGAATACATTCCACTTCAAATATAAATCCTTCTGAGCTTTTATATTATCGTCGATCATGGTATTTAGTGCAAAAACATCACAATAAATGAATGCACACAGCTGTTTAATAATAATTTTAGTGACAAATAGCAATTGCTTTTAAATTTTTTTAAAGATTCTGCCTTTAAAAATATTAAAATAGGGGGAATTTTTTCTTGCGTATTGACATCTTATATATATTAATTAGTACAAAAAAGGCCAAGTTTAGTTCAAATACATATTGTGAAAAATTGGTAAGGATATTTACGCTCCCCGTCCTTTGCAATTTCATCACCCAAATCTTTTTTAGGAACAAAAGTCATCTTAAAAATTTATTGAAATGGTATTACATTTCTAAGATATTCAAAAAATATTTTGACATTTTATTAAAATTATGCACATATTCACTTTTGTGCACCAATATTTTCTCAGAACAGTTAAATTGATACCATGGTCCAAAATTGTTCGATATCGACTTCTAAATTTTAGAAGCAAGACGTAGGGTTAAGAATTCTTCATCGGGGTAAAAAATCATGACAAAAAATAAGGCTGTGGTGTTCTCTCGGTCTTTGTTAGCAAATATAGACATTATCGTTGAGTAAGTCAGACTTTCGATATTGTAATTTCGTATATAAATCATTTAGTTCTATATTTTATTACAAAGATCACCTTTCTATACTCCTCCAATGTTGTTTGAAGCCCATGGAAAAGAAAAAAATGTTAAGGGAAATAAACCATCTAACAGTATACAACAGACGTAAGTGCTTCCGTTCGAATAAAAGCACACGTTTTGAAAACTGTGTAATAGAGGTTGTGTTAAGGTTTGTTCTTTCACTTCCAAGAATGAAGAAAACAAGGAGCGCAGCCAACAAATTATCCGTTATAGCAAAAAAATTGTAAAATTATTGGAATGCCTTCTAAAGTTCATTTATTACAGGAAAGTTTTCAAAGCATTATTCGCTATTCTTTGGTATAGTATTCATTTACAAATGACTCTCAAAATGCTGCTCCGTAAGTGAAAAGAAAACTTTTGTTTCCTTGACTAGAGAACCCTTTAGCATGAAATGTAAAAATGGGAACTTTTTAACAAAAAGACAAACGTGATTGGCGACGAGGCGATGCTTTCTCTACTATCCTCAGTCCAAAAAATTAATATACCTACTGAATGGAAGTCGAGAAAGTGTTCAAAGAAATAAAACAGAATTGACACAAGTACGGGGAAATAACATTTGAGTTTATTTTTGATATAAAAGTGTGATTCTTTCCGAATTCATGTCCCAGAGCTAAATTTCGAATAAGTAACCTGTTGGGAGCCATACCTATAAAAGACATACAAAATTTCTACACTTCCTTTTCTACACTACACGTTTTTGAGTGGGGGTGCATGTCAGAAACAGGAATAAGCAATTTGGTAATTATTGATGACATAATGAATTATTGCCTTTATTTAAATATTTAAAAAGTAAACTTTAAATTATCAGTCGAAAATTTTGGTCTTGGAAACATCTTTACTTTTTTCTCAAGATAACGATTCTGATCAAACAAATCACGTTCGCCTCTGGTGTCACAATGAACTGTCTGGAAGTTATAAAAACACCTCCTTAATCACCGGATTTAAATCCAATCAAGTAGACTTAGAGAGAACTGAGGGTTGGAGTTCAGTAACGCGGCTTTAAAACGCTGAATGAATTAAAAGGGTGCTGTCCCGAGAAATGGAGGAATAATGTTGCAGAAATTACAAAATACTACCGCACTCAATGACCCATACGTTGAAAACTGTCGTAGATGCTGAATGATATCCAACTAAATACTAAATTTTAAAAAAAATATTTCAAAATTTATTAATATGTAATTATTTTATGGCAATGTGTGATGACTTTTGTGAGGTTACTATTTGGTTACGTTTAAATTGCTGATTTTGTAAAAAAAATTCTAATTTCGTATCCAAAATACTTTATGCAGCATGTTAAGAATAGAATATATTATTTAAAAAAAACTCCTTTGTGAAGTATCAAGTTTTATTAGTATATAAAACAACACTTCGACCAACTTCCTATCTGGTCACTTTTGGGAGACGCTGCATATACGTGTGAGAATAGGGGAATGTAAACATATATTAAGCTTAACCATCTAATAGTCTCAAACAGATCTTATATAGAAAATTAAAAAAGATAAAATTGATTATAGAATAGTAAAAATTCACCTATTCATTTAGACTTCACAATAAGTTAATAAGTTTTTTTCCCTTGTCGTATTAAATTTTAAAATGTATAATAACTAAACCATTCTTTTGCTTTTCATAACATTACAAAAAATATTCAACAAAAAGTTAAACGCAATTTAATTTTAGTATAGTGCATTCAATATCCAGTTATTCCAACATTTTTACCCTTAAGAAAAGTATGTAAAATGATAACAAACATTAAAAGATCAGAATTGCTTTATCCTCAAAATTTCTGAATAGTTGATTCAATCAGACTTAAAAACATGGAACGGACGTTAAATTTGAATATTTTCACCCGTAACTCGCAAAATTTAGCAGTAGATTTAAGACGGTCAGGACAAATGGTTGATGGTCATCTTAACACGTTGGCTACCGCTGTTAATACCCCCTTTTTCACACTTGCTGTCTAATTAGATGACCAGTTCTCTACTGCAGTAAAAATAGTAAAGAAGGGTCAGATAATTAGATAGAAGGTACGAATCACAGGCTGAAGTAGTGTCAGAGAACATGTTAACGGCGGGAAAAAGCTTTGAAAACAATGTAGTAGTTCAGTTTCGTTTTATAGAGAGACAAAAATCGTAGCGAGGAAAGGACAAATACCATTGTTGGGACTAAATGGATTTTGGCTGTATCCCATGTTTTACACATTTAGTGCAACTTTCAAACACGTTCCTTTTTTGAACTCAAATTTATTTTTTTTTTCCGCATGAAAAAAGTAAAAAATGTTCACTGACACAGATGGATCTAAAAAATAAAATCATAAAAAGTTCTGAGATTTTAAGGGGCTAATTTTTACAAATCTTCAGAATAGATCAAAGAAAAGTTAAAAACAAATTAAAGTGTTCAAATTTTAAGTTCACTTAAAAGTGAAAAATTTGAGGGGCAAATAAAAGGCATTAAAATATAACAAAAATGTGAAAAGTAATACATATTTATTTTAAAAAATAATCCCGTTCAGGAATTGTACATTACGAGAAAAAATACAGATAGAAAAAGAAGCAATATGTGTCCTTTCAGATTGAAACACAAACTACTCTGAAATGAAACACACGTGCGAGAAATACATTTCCCAGTTTTACTCCCTTGGGATGAATGCTTATACAAAGCAATTTACGGGTTTCAGAGTTCTGATTCCCGGTGAAAAACCCAGTTGATCCCGATTGCAAAATCCGGATTTTTGATGCTTTCCTCTCTAGGAAATTAAAGTGATCCACCGTGAGACGAATGTTCTGAAACGTAATTGAAGAAGTGTGTTATTTGAAACACCCAATGTAAAAAGTTGCTTTATTTTCTTTAAAGAAAGGTTCTTACTTATGGCTAGATTCTGGTACCTCCGGTTGGGTTGGGAGACGTCACTTTTTCCATTGTTAAAGGCCGGGAAAACCAACCCAACCCCTTAATTTGCCGCTCCCATGTTATATCTTGACACGATAAATAAATATATAAATTATCACTCAGCGAAGCAATTTTAATAATTCCACAACATATAGCACAGACAAGTTTTAGAAGTAAAAACGCATCCTTTAAACTGAGAAATGGGTAAGAACTGATAAAAATTTTCTTAATAAAATTCCGTTCCTTTCTCTTCATCTTCTACGAAATGACTCGTCTCAGTTGACGTTAAGTAAACAAGTAATTCCTATTCAGATTTCTGCTTCTGCCAATTTGTCTGATCAACGCCAAACAATCGCTAATTAGTCACAGAAATAGAAATCTTAAATCGAGAATTCGTTAAGCCGCTGTGGTCTTGTGGCAAAGTCTCGGATTCGGGAACGATTCCACTGAAGATCCGCCCTGTATGTAAGCCTGCTGAACGTTAAATGGACGTAGAGGGTGAAACGTCTTACCGATGGCATGGTGTGAAACTTTGGAGAGGGGGTGCCAGCTCAGGTTTCTACCTCGTCATCTGAACTCTGCTTAAAATTACGAGATTTGACCAAAATAGCCCTCGTGTTGCTTCAAAATGGGATGTTAATATAGATAAACTAAACGAGAATTCGTTTGCTGATTAGAAAATCCGGATTCGAACCCAAAATTCTTTATATAATATGCTTTAAAAATTAAACTTTATATATTTAATTTCTTTTTAACGATGATAATAATAATTTACACTAAAATTTACTTATAAGTGTATTAAATTCATTCATTATTTTAATTAATTTTAAATATTAATACTCATTTTTTAAAAAAAAATTATTAAAAATTATTTACAATTATTGATTCAATTTTGCAGTTTACCTTTATTTAGATATAAAATTAAAGTTGTATATTAACTTGTAATCTGTATTTTAATTTAATAAATTTAATCATAATGGCAACTTTACAAATCAATAAAAAGCTTTTATTTGAAATAATTTATGTTCTAGTTTTTTTCTAAATTTATTAATACTTTGAGGAAATAATCGCCATTTTATATAGAAATATCTATATCTTTCTTTTCGAAATCATATTCGGTTTCAGTGGAACGCAGATATTGTATATACGCCTGGTGCACGTCGAATCTGATGTCGCAGAACCAAACGCCCCGTTGATGCGGCTGGGAAATTTGCAGAGAGAGGTGTGGCTTAGGTGTGATCGTCGTCATCTGAGAAGGTTCAAAAATATGAGGTTCGACCTAAAAATGTCATAATCCAGCTTAAAAAGGGATGTTAATTTCACTCCCAGCGTGATCCAATAGCTAATTTCTATCTTGTTAGAGATAAGCAAGTACGGACTTCCATTTTGACTAATGCTTTAAATGAGATGAATGAATTGTATTTTCCTCATTTTAGTACATAAATAGGAAGTTAAAAAGTTACGAATTATAATTTTTTATACAGTCCCCCTATTGAATTAGAGACGTAAACTATAATTAAAACACAAACATCTCCCCCTCCCCTCCTAGAAAAAACCCTTCTCATCTATAACTAAAACTGGCTGAGTTAAGAAGTTTTGAATATCGATGTTTTAAACGATTTTAGACCATTTTGATTCCGCTCGAGGAAGATCTTGTCATTAAACCTCGCTAACGCCTAAGGAAAATCTTTCAAGTTTTGGTGATTTTGATTCAATAATTTTTTTTCCAACTTGAGGAAAATCATCAACTATATAAACAACGTATAATAGTTGTTTTCATGTCTCACCAATTTTATGTAAACGTATTTCATCTTTGAAAAGTTTAATCTAGCCTCAACCCTCGGGTAAACAATGACTATGTCTCAGACACATCAGCCAATGATGTAACACTGCTGTCCAAAAATAACGCAAAATTTCGAAGATGCTACAAAATTGGATTTAATATGCATACTATGGTTCTTAATCAGTTGCTTAGACTCATGGGGCATACTATCATCGGAACTTACATTGTACAGTGCAGATAGGATAAATACATGATTTAAATTTAGTATACAAGCCTATTCAGGATATTCAACTTTCAAAAAATTCAAGTTTGTTTGAAAATTCAAGTTTAAAACTATGAGTTTGATGAAAAATATCAGAACCCTCGTCATTTAGCTTCTCTTAAAGTGTACCGAAATTCATCACGTAGCAATGCCGATATCTTTGTGACTACTAATGGTTTTGAACTGGAATTGTTATATAAGTTTTTCCCTATACATCTGGCTTTGAAGTTATGAAAAAAAATCATGGTACGTTTCTTACATGCACAGTAAAAAATTATTTGCTACAAATGCTCATATTTCCTATAATATTCAAATTTTTTAATTCAAATTTTATTCAATTCTTCCTTTATATATTGTCAAGTATTCTGCAAATTTCATAAAATTTGGAGGAAAATTCTGCATATTATAAGCAAAAATCCATGCGGAAAAATTTGAGATATTTAAGGAAAACTTCTATTATCTTCTGGAATTTGCTATTTTTATGAAAATGCATGCAAGTTCTAAGCACAACAAACATAACCAATGATAAAAGTTACATCTCGTTATCAGCTTTCTGTGAAAGAGGATGAAATTCCATTTTCGCTGTAATCCGTTCTGGTAGCACCCGTAATTTGGACTCGTGACCAAAACTTCACATCAAAATACGAGTTCCGACAATAGTATGTCCCACAATTCTCAGCAACTGATTGGGAACCATACTAACCATATTAACTCCAATTTTGTAACATCTTCAAAATTATGCATTATTTTTGGATACCAGTGTAATCCAGCTGCAATCGTTATGCTACATTGTAAATTTTCGTAATGTATTGTAACTTTGTTAAATATTTGTCATATGGTTTCATATTTATTTATATAAGTTTTTTTAAACGCCCCGAAAAAGGTTAACGAATACATATCCATTCAACAGGGAACAATCTTGTCTCCAAGTTCGGGGGTATACTGTGGTCATCGCGCAGCATTTGCACCTTGGTTAAAAATTATGACATTCAAAGATACATATATCGATCAATTTTAGTCACAGAAAAGAGGAATTTTTTAAAAATTCAAAACGCTAGCGTGTCAAGCATATTTCACTAAATATGACTAATAGTAACCAGGGACTGTGTAAAAATTTAGACATTGAAATCTTTTTTGCATCTCAGTCGTTATTGACAAAAAAATAACTTAGCCTCTTTATACTATTTTAATAAGAGTATTATACTAAATTATTGTCCTGTTATTTTCATATCTGAGGATTTATACTCGGCTTGAAATGAAAGACCAGGAATGTCAATCATCCTTTCATAAAGATCCAATTTTAGAATGATATTTATCACAATAATACTAAAACAAAGCTGCAAGTAGAGAACTTTAACTATAAAAATCACATTTTTGAGAAATGAGCCTCAAAAGCGTGCTTTTTTTCTGTTTAACTCATTTTATTTTTTCTTTGCTAAAAAGATACTATAATAAAATGCATACAATTCTTTGATTTATTATTACTTTGAAAATAGTAGCAACTATAGTTATGTTTAAAGTAAGAATGATAAAAATGACTCAATTCTTTTATAAAAATAATCAATTTTCTTCTGTCAAGTAGTATGCTGGAATTTCAAATGTTATATAATTTATTTAAATTGAATGAAAAATGTAATTAAAATGTATACTTCTTTTAAAAAAAAGGCCATTATATAGATTCTAATGAGAGTTTTGTTGCTAATTTGCCAGAAATGTTGCCAATATTTGGTGAATATCACGTTTCTTTCAATTAAAAACAAGCCAGCACACACATACTGTTCAGATGATTTCAAAGTTAATTATTCCTTCGATATTTACTTTTTCAAAATGTAATGAAAAAAAAAGCAATTATGAATTACATGAGCCGCAGTTTGCCAACACTGTCAAAAAAAAAGAGATTAGACGCACTTTAAACTATTTCCTGTTCGTAAAAAAAAGAAGGCCAAGAAACAATTCGATTAAAAACTCTTTATTTCAATAGATTGACATGAACATTCATAACTTTTCTCAGAATAAAGCAAAACAAATCTTACCAAGATCCTTCCTTTTCAGCTCAAAATGGTGTATACAGAAAACCCAACTGTGCAGTAACACATCTAAAAAACCTCATGTAAACAATAAAAAAAATATACCAAATTTTTAAAACTGAAATTAATCACTACATTAAAATACCTTAAGAAATAATTTTGTAATTATTCTGACTTAAGAATTCAGAGGAAGTCGGGTTTGTCGAAAATCTGGCGAACACATGGTTACAATGGAAAGGGAGCATTAAGCCTTCTTTACATTCGCGGCATCTGTCTCCCTCTGGCTTTCTTTTTGTGGACTCAACCCAATCAATTAAAATTTATAATTGTAACAAAAAACTTGAAAAAAAAGGCCATTAGAAAACAGCCTTTCAGACTGATATATACCCATTGATATAATGAATACTATTTGCAATTCGATTCGTCGACATTATCAACACTACTAGATAATAAGTATCATCACATTGACCATTTCTTATGAATGAGAAGATTTTATATTTACTTACATTAATTTGAGACATTGAGAATTGTAATTACTTCTTCACGTAGAAGAATAGTTTAAATGCTATACAGTTTCTTCATGGGCTGTAGTTCTTGATATCAAATAATCTGTGGAGACATTCTGACAAGACAATCAAAAATTTTGAAAACATGCATAGCACATTAACTTAAAAAATGTGTGAATTCAATTGAAAATCAAAAAATATTGATATAAAGTTCGAATGTTTTTTACTAAATAAGCAATATGTCTGAAATAGATAAAATATAGATATTAAATACTTTTACATAGGCAATAAAATACCAAAAAGAAGATATTTAACAGATAATTAAAAATCTTCAAAGTCTATTGGCTCATTAAATCTTCACTTTCTTCTGTTCATCATTACCCTTTTAGTTAAATGGCCTTTGCAGCGAAGCTCAAAGAAGTGTTTCTTTTTTCCAATAGATAATAGATGTATTAGATGCAGATTTAAAATACAAGAAGTCAGGATAAAAAATTTTTATATTAAAAAGCTCGCTTCCAATGAAAATAAACAAATAGCTCATAATTATTTATATAAACATTTTAAAGAAGATAATAACAAGGAAAAAAATAATACACAGTGAATACAATCAAATTTAGAACATTCATTTTAAGGGTTTTGATTCAACAAAACACTTTTCCCCCCCTGTGTTTATTGTTACACACACATATTACAAAATTTTTCCGTGTTAATCATTTACCCCTAAAACCTTTCTGTGCAAAAAAGACTTTAATGAACCTTTCCCCGGTGTTTGGAATTTAGATTCTGTATGTCTGTGAATGCATTTTCAGAGAATCACGGTGTGAAAATTATTTAATACTAAGACGAATATTAACAGTTCTGTAATATGCATGCGGCAAAATATTGTATCACTTGACACTGAAACACTGATAGTAGAATAATGCAGGATATTTGTGGTAGAATGGTAGAAAATCTTAAGCGTCTGAAGTCAACATGAAAAATGGAAACTTGATCATTTATGAATTATTTCAGTTTAAATGTTATATAATATTTAAAACAATTTAAATTACAAACGTCAAATTCATTGTATTTCTCTCCTATGTTTCAATCAAGACATTATAGATGATTTTGCTAAGAAAAATTCTCTCTAAAAATTAAAGGTGAACGATTTCCTCATACTCTCAGTTATGAGACCGTAGGTGTTTCTTTAAAGATGCTAGCCGAGAAAATGTTTCACAAAATATGTAACATTAAAACGACTTCGCTTTCTTCAGCATCCGTAAATGTGCGTTTAAAATAAGCTGGTGAGAAAATGTTTTATTACGCACATCACCTTTAAATTGTTTCTATTTCGTGTGCGTCCGAAAATGTCTCTTTAAATTTTGAGACTCAGAAAAGAAAAATCTTTACTGCAAATCTCACATGAATACGCTTTCTCTTTAGTATGCGTCCGTAAATGTATCTCTAAAGAATTACGCTGAGAAAAAGTTTTACTGCAAATGTCGCAGGCATATGGTTTCTCTTTCGTTAGGAAGATTTTCTCCATTATGCAAATAATAACAGATCTATTTGATACAATTCATTCCGAAAATACTTAAGTTCATAATTCACAATCAAGGGGGATTCTACCAAAAAAACTCAGGTGAAATGTCTCCATTATGTGAAATAAAAAGTGGTATCTTCGAATTTAATTGCTGGATATATGCGAACATAAGTGAATTATAAGCATAAAATTTCTGTTCTTAGTTTATGTATAAAATATTAACAAATATTTATTAAAAAGCAATAAAAATTTTCAACAAATCTGCTGCAGAAATTCTTTTTTCTTTCAATGAACTGGATTCAGTTTAAAATACGTCGTATTTTTCAAGCGAGATCTTTAAATACTGGAAAGATTTCTTGACTCTGTAGCCGTTCTCATTGACAGGGCACACTTCGAAATTACACCATTCATCAAGGCTTCTCAAATTGCAGCTACGAGATCCAAATAACATGAAACACCCAATACAATTTTAAATTCAGATATACCATCAATCATATTCAGAAAAATCATCAATCTTATCGAACAGTATATTCATTTATTTTTCAGCTTTTTGTGTGTGTCACATTTAGATTTATACAAAAATATGAAGAATATACGTGGCTACCCATTTTTACTATTGTTTGGTAGAAATTTCGAGAAATAGTTTATTTCCACGCTTTTTTGTGTGAAAATAAAAATAATAGTCATTTCGAAAATTATGGCAATATAGAAGAGAATCTCAAATATAGGGATTTCAGAAATCAGGAAATACTATAAAAATCTATCCTTCGATCAAGAAACGGGAATATTTGCCATTAAATCAGAAAATCTTTGCACGATAACAAAAAATATATGCCATTAATTGCAAATGGTGAAAGAATGCAATTTATAGGATACGGTGCTACACTGAGTAGCAGCTTATAAATGTTCAATGCATCAAACATCTGTTGTCAAAGATTTCTCGGGCAGTGCTCTTTCAGAAGAGCAACGAAAAAATTCTTGAACACATATATACTTTAACGAGCAACCACAAGTCTCACATAATTAAAAACCACAGTTGAGTATATAAGAGATTCGTTTCCGGATGTCCTCTTTCACAGTTTTGAATGACCTTGGTTGGATGAGGTACACGTTTGAATCGAGTAACTCCCTCAAACAGAAGACACAAAGTGTCCAGATCTCCCAGGTAGGGAGATCTGGGTTGCCAAGCATGCGGATGGGATCGAAAGGGGAGAGAGTTTTACCCAAAACTTCAAAATTTAAATCGTTGGACATGAGCGGCAATGTTTCGTGGACCTCCATGTTTTACAAAAATTACAGAAAGCAATATTTATCGCGCATGCGATTTAGGAATACTGCTAAACTCCTCTAAAGTGATAATTGTGGAATAGTTACTTCCAGCAGTCTGCAATTCCAACTACAGTGTAAGAAACGCAGTGTAAATTCGATTTCTGTTTTTGTCTTGTGTTATTCACCACTGTTACGGAACAAAGTTGTTTCAAAACGTCTTGTATACTTTTAAATAATTAAATCTCCAGCCTGCGTGCGCATGCAGGACATGCTTATATTTATACGTACTTATATTGTAATTTTGTAAATGTAAGATCAATTCCTATTAATATCTTTATTTAGTATGAAGCTGATAAATAAAAATTCCATCAACAAAGTTTCCTTTTATTTTTGTAAAACACGATTTAAATATGCAATAGAAAGCACGATAAAAGCATCTCCTGCAAACGTGACCTTGTTGGTACGTTAATAATAAGCATGAAATTGAGATATATATTTTAGAAAAGTTCGATATTTGAGATGGCGCAATATCTCACACAGCTGAACTTGTGCACTGACAGAAACACGCAACATTCGCAAAGATTTTCGACTTTAGGCGATTCTTGGACAATCAGAACTCCTGACCTAACGTTTGGTGTTTGCTTTTAATCTTCAACTTTCCACAGTAAAACCAACTAAAATACATCAGAATAAGTTAAAACGTTCGAAATCCCTGCATTTAATTTATTTGTGATTAGAATACAATTGAAAACAATGTACAGTTAGTGATTTCATGAATCTAGCTGGATAAAATTAGTAAAATCAAAACTAAAAGTTGCATACTGTCGCATTCATGAAAAACGCAGCATGTTAGAAACAAAACAAAGATATTCACTATCGTTCGGTATGCGGTTGTAGATTCTATATGACAATAAAAAACTACTGGTGCCTTCTGAATGATAGTTTAATTTATGTCAGATGACAAACAATAGAAGCAATATTTGTTTAGGCAAAAAGTTATACATTTTCATCCAGCAATAAACTTTTATCGATCTAGTGTTCTACTTCCTACGTAACATTACCCTAGCCATCATTTCTTTATTTACAAAAGGGATTTTGAAGCTCTGGAGTATTTCTTCCAGCATCTTACCTCCAATTTGTTGATAATTTTCCCAGCGATATTTTCAAAAGGACTATATATAATTAACAAAAATTTGGTTGCGTGCTTCAACTGACAGTAACTGGATCCAGGAATATAAATTCACCGATCTTCTCACTGATTCCGAGTACATTTTAATTCAAATATAACTCCATCTGAGCTTTTAGATTTCAGTTGAGCCTGTTATCAAAGGTCAAAAACAGAAAAGTAAAGGTACACAACTATCTAAAAAAACATTTAAATTGTCAAATATCAATTGTTTTTCACTTTTTTTTTAAAGAATATGCCTTGAAAAATATTAAAAAAAAGATATCAATACGGAAGGGAAAAAATTGATCTTAATATTATAAATCTTAAGAAGTGCAGTAAAGGCCAAATTTAGTTCAAACGCAAATTATGAAAAATTGGTAGCTATTTATACGATAAAATTGGCAGCAATATTTACGTTCCGTCATTTGCACGACCTAAGTGTTTTTTAGAAAGAAGAGTAATCTTGGAAATATCTTACTATTTAAATAATTTTTTGAGATATTCAAAAAATTAAAATTTTGACATTTTTTAAAATTATGTATATAATCAACTGATCCTTCGTGTACTTCCAACTGGCCCCTCTGTACCCCAGGGGTACGTGTACCATAAGTTGGGAACCCCTGGGATATACTGATATCATCTTGAGCAACGAAATGCTAGCTGCGGTAGGGGGTGAATGCTGAAAGTTTCCTTCCAAACAAAACAGAACTATGGGCCAGTTTCCTCTGAAAGAAAGAATATGAGAGCTAAGAACTATTTCTACTTCGGGTGTTTCTTAGGTGTCCCGGTTGGTTTCAACAGGTAAAGCTTCACTTCATCTTTATCGTGGGCCTTTACTTAAGGAATCGGCGAGATATGCTAGAACTGGGGTCTACCAGCATTTTTTTTAAAGAGACATTTTTAGAACGATATCTAACAAAATAATACATACAGAGCTGCAAGAACAACCTGAATTATGAATTATATACACTTTTGAAAAAATAAATCTTAAAAGCGTTTTTTGTAGTTGTTAAAACGATTTTTTTGCGTTAGTAAACGGTACTGTAATAAAATACTCTACAATTCAATTATTTATTATTAATATTCCAATAGTAGTAATTATGATTATGACTTATTATAATGAAACTAAAAAAACAGTGAACTGAAACATTCTTATATATAAATTATTATTTTTCTGTAGTCAGAAAGTTATGCTGGGATTTCAAATATTTAACTTCAATGATAAAATTAAAATATACGCTTCATAAAAAATGGAGCAATATATAGATTCTAATGATTTTTTATTGCTAAATTCTGGAGAAAATTTGTCAAAATTAAGTGAATATGACGCCACTTTAATTTTCAAACAAGACTCACACTCTTCATTTGATTTCTATGTTGATTCCACATATAGTATTTATTTATTAAGTTAAAAAATTAAAAATAACAATAACAACAGCAATTATGCATTAGAAGAGCAATTTTATGCCATCTGTTCCAAGAGGGATTAGAACTACCAACAATAATTTTTTTTAGAAAAAAGAAGACAAAAGACAAAAATCTTTGAAGAAACTCTTAATTATGAAGGACTTATATCTAATAAGATCCATATTCATAAACTATTTTCTAAAATAAAGCGAAAAATATCTTAACATGTTCCTTCACATTAAGTTTAATACAGAATATACATAGAAACCAGGAGTGCATACAAATTTCTAATAAAAATCACATAAACAAAGAACAAAATATACCAAAATTTCAAAATTCAAACTAATGAATGAATAAATTACAATCTGGATAGTTAAGTCATTGTATTGAATTATGAATTCATCGAAAATCTCTCTTGAATGAATTCAGGTGAGCACACGGGTACAACGAAAAGAGAGCAAGGAGCTTTCCTTACACTCGAGGCATCTCTCTCCCTCTGGATTTCTTTCTGGAGACATAACCTAAACTTCATAATTATAACACAAGACAAAATACAAATGGCGAGTAGATAGCAGGAAACGGGACTCAAAAATACCAATTGATGTAATGAGTGATCTTTGAAATTTCATTTGCCGGCATTATCAACATATTAAGATAATAACCACCATCATATTGACCATTTCTCAGAATTAAGAAGATTTTTGTATTTGTATGTGTTACTGTGAAAGATCGAAATTGGAGAATGTCGACTTTCACCGGTGAAAGACGGAATATTTGATTATATTCTTGTGCATTCGGACCATCACCGGTGTATGTCGACAAGCACAGATATGCTCTGGTGGAGGTCGAAAAGAGAAGCCGAGGTCAACAGAGAGGCGACAGTCTGTCGTCAAATCCTTTGTTCTGCTGCTATTGAAGTTATGTGGTATGTATTTGTTATACTCTGGAATATTACTGTTTGTCAGTCTTATGCAAGGTTTGATGGTGTGCGCAACGTTTTCGGAAAATTTTATTTTTTTATCCGATACCCTAATTTATATTGAATGGATACTTCAGTGAATGGTGCTCTTTTTTTTTGAAAAGTTAAATGCATTAATTGCGAGTAAACGAGAAGACAGTTGTTTTTATTTTTCTCAAGAAAAGTACTCTAAAATACTTTCTGAAGTGATTTCTGCTAAAACATCTTTGGATTACAGACGATTAAGACGCTTTGACGTTTTAAAAATTAATGATGAAGAGAAGTTAATTGTACCATTAAAACCAGGAGAAACGAATGTTACCAATTATGTTACCAATGATGAATTGTTCAGTATACTATCTGAAACTCACACCAGAATAGGCCACGGAGGAAGAACACATATGCTTAAAGATTTGCAAGTTAAATACAAAAATATTACATATGAAGTTGTAATGTTGTATTTAAATTTATGTAAACAATGTCAAATGAAACACAGTGCATCTAAGAAAGGTACTGTTGTGAAACCAATGGTCAATTCTGAGTTAAACTCAAGATTTAAAGTTGATCTGGTAGACCTGCAGTCACACAGGGATGGTGAATATAAGTTCATAATGGTGCATCAAGATCATTTAACTAAGTTTGTCCAGCTACGACCATTGAAAACTAAGACAGCTGAAGAAGTAGCGTATCACCTTCTTCAAATATTTTTAACATTTGGTGCTCCAGCTATATTGCATTCAGATAATGATAGGGAATTCAATAATCAAGTCATATCCGAACTATGCGCTATGTGGAAAGATGTTAAGATAGTTCATGGTAAGCCTCGCCATAGTCAAACACAAGGCTCAGTTGAAAGGGCTAATCAGGATACACAGAATATGTTAACTGCATGGATGAACGATAACGATACAAATAAATGGTCAGATGGTTTGCCGTTTATTCAGTTTTCCAAGAACACTACATACCACGAAGGAATACGCCAAAGTCCTTATGAAGCCATGTTTGGCATTAAACCAAAAAGAGGCATAGCATCGTCTTTTTTTCCTGGCGAACAAATTGCAAATATTGAAACCGAAGAACAGCTTGAAGAAACTGTTAATACTTTTAAATAAAATTTGAGCAATGGCCATACCGAAAACCATATTCCAAAGAGAAATATTGAAGAGGACCTGCAACTTGCCACGTCTTCATATCAAGCCCTGACTGAACAACACGAGTTTATTTCTATAAAAAGATCGGCCGCGAAAGAGAATCTCCTACTTCAAGCAACGAAAATGTTACGAACCTCAAAAAAAAATTTCCTCCGCCTCAAATTGGTGATACCGTACGAATACAAGTCCCTGATGTCGACCGTGGTCGTACAGATGGCCGAAAAGTGTTGGCAGTTGTTGTTGGAATAGAAGACTCCGACTTTTATAAACTAGCAAATAAAAATGGTACCCTCAAGCAGCTTTATACCCGTAATCAGTTCGTAACTTGTAAAGAAAAGTTACTTTCCATAGATGAGATTTCTTCTCAAGAAATGTCGCTGAGAGAAGCAGCTGCAGCTAATTCGAGAAGTGGAGGGCAAGGCTATACACGCTGTCAATGCAAAAGGAAGTGTTCCACAACTAAATGCAATTGTAAAAGCAAGGGACTCTTGTGCAATTCAAAGTGCCATAAAAGTTTAAGTTGTTGCAATAAATAAGATTTCAGTCACATAATTAAGTAAATTTTTTATTGGTATTATTTTCTTTTCTCATTTAGAATGTACTGTTTGTTTTAAGTTCAACAGTTTATTTACATGTGCTGTTACTTAAGCTTTCTCCTATTTTGACATATACGGTATAAATCCAAAGTT
This sequence comes from Araneus ventricosus, assembly GCA_013235015.1. Classification (NCBI taxonomy): domain Eukaryota; kingdom Metazoa; phylum Arthropoda; class Arachnida; order Araneae; family Araneidae; genus Araneus; species Araneus ventricosus. The sequence continues at coordinate 33,948 of BGPR01014949.1, forward strand.
CTTTATTGGCTAAACTTAAAACTAAAATCTTAATGCTTAACATTTATACAAGTACAACTGCTATCATTATTAAGAAGGCAAATAATATCGAGCATCCCTTCTTCTCTCGCTAGAATCTAAAGCTACATGTCCAAAAAAACAAATCCCGGGCTGCCCTTTAAATCTACAACGGCATTTAAATTCTCCGGGGTTAATCCCGCAGTTAAAACTCCTCTACAGAGTGACGAACCCCTCTCCTCACCGTGATTGGTCACTCCTCTCAGTAAGAGAGGCGAAAAAGTTACGTCACCTGTGTGAAGTTTCATCGCACCTGAAACACGGAGAAGAAAATGCAAACCTCCGACATATTCAACCTTCACCATTAGTGCATAGTGAATGTCGACATTTGCCGGTATAAGTGAGAAATAAGGATATGTGGCAAATATTTTGGACATACACCAAGCGACTATGTGAATGTTGACATTCACCGGTGAAAGTCGACATCTCCAAATTTCGGTCTTTCACGGTAACATATGCATTAATTCGAGACTTTGATGTGTGTCATTACTTCTTCTCATAAATGATTAGTTCAAAATGTCACACAGCCTTTACACTCAGTGTAGTTTGTGATCTCTACAACAAATAATATTTGGAGGCATTCTGGCAAAACAATCTAAATTTTCCAACAAATACACAGCACATTTTACTTTAAAAAAAACCTGCGAAAAGAACAGAGAATTAAAATAAATATGTAAAAGTACGAGAGCTTTTTTTACCTAAGCAAGAAATGTAAAAGAGATCAAATACAGCTATATTATTATTTATGCAATAAAATATCTAATTTTTCTTATTTCCTAATTTATAGAAAATCCTCAAAGTCTAATTCAAATTAAATCTCGACTATCTAATGTTCATCGCTACAGTTTTCGTTAAAGGAACAGTTTTCGTTCAAAATTAGAATCTTCTTAACAGATGGCGTTTGAAACCTTAAATCCTAATATATGAGACGAGAAAAAAAGTCCCTCAAAAGTTTTCTAAGTCTCAAAAGATAATTAATTCCTTATCTAATCAAAGAAGGGGTTGATGGTGAACAGGGGTGGCGCCAGAGGGGGGACCGGGGCCCAGGGCCCCCCCCCACCGGGGAAAATTTTGGTACGGGGTATTCAACTGTAGTTGATAAAATAATAATCTGGCGAAAATTTGAGACCAATTTCATTACACTCGTCCCCCTGTCGGGGACATCGTGCCCCCCTGTCGGGCAAATCGGCCCCCCCGTCGGGCAAACTCTAGCGCCATTCCTGATGGTGAAGGGTTAAAGACCAAGAAAATTCCTTATCTCAACAGATGGCGTTCGAAAACTCAGAAAAAGCGCGAGGATTCCAAATCTTAAAATCCTATGATCCTCGTGGGTTAGAACTCTCATTTTTTCCCTACTGAGAAGTATGTTTGTCAGAAGACCCTCTAGAAAATGTTTACCAACTTTCAAAACTATATGATTTAATGTTTGTTTTTCAAACTCTTTGTTGACTGGACTACATGGTTACGGCGAAAAGGGAGGAATGAGCTTCCCTTACACTCACAGCATCTCTCTCCCTCTGGGTTTCTTCTTAGGGCCACAACCGACATTCAATAATTATACCTTAATAATAGTTATACTTAATAATTATACCATTATATCGAACATTCCTCATTATTTAGTAGATTCTGTATTTTTATGAATAAATTTGTGGCCTTGATGTATTAAATAAATACTTCACGCAAATAAATACTTCAAAATGTTACAGTTTTTACACTCCCTGCAGGTTATGATCTTGATTTAAAATAATGTTTAGAGGAATTTTGGCAAAAGAATCTAAAATTTCGGACACATACACAGCATATTTAACTTTAAAAAATATCATTTTAAAAAGGGTTTTTTATAAGATGCGTATTTAAAAATGGACTTTGTTATACTAGAAGATTCTTATGCCCGTCTGAGACGGCTCTTAAATCTGCCAACACATTATCTCAGATCTGATTAATACAGATTTACTAACGAAAGTTATAGTAGAAAATCTCTAATTTGCAAATTTAAAAAAAAAAGAAAATATAAGTGACTCAAGTGTTAGACTGTTTTCTAGAATGAATTGTATTGAAGAGGCATTTTTTACAATACAAGATGGAGTATATTACAAGGATATGCAAGATGAAGAAATACATTATAAGTGCAAGGATGTGTAGATGATTTGTGTGAAAAATATTTCAGAATTTTTGTTAAATACAACATTTACTTAAACCATAAGAGAGTAATCAGTTAGTATGCATGGACTTTTCTGTGGTAAACTTTTTCACTAGCTATGTTAGGAACATTGGACGAACGAAAGAGAAAACCCATACGCTGAATATTTTGAGTAAATGTGCTTATTCTCTAATGCGACAAATTTAAAAAGAAGATATTCATCGTATACGAAAGAAAAAACGTATGTCGTATGACATTGAAGAAAGTTTTTTCTCAACGTACGTATTACAGATACATTTACGGACGGTACGAAAGAGAAACCATATGACATGTCACATTTCAGTAAAATTGTTTCTGAGGGTAGTGCTTTAGACCGCGAGTTTACTAACGCACAAAAAGAGAAACCGTAATGCATGCATTTGAGTAAAGCTTTTTTCATCAGTGTCATTTCAAGAGATATCAAGTGACGCACATAAAGCAGAAACCTAATGGATGCGATATTTTCTAATAAAGTTTTCCTCGAAGGAGCAATGAAAAAGACATTTAGTTACTCATACAAAAGAGACCATACATGCGACTTGCAGCAAATTTTCTCAACGTCATATTTAAAAACACATTTAGACGAATTAAAGAGAAACTGCTATGATGCAGACTTGCCAAAGCTTTTTCGCAGGACAATTAATATTTACGACGCCTTTCTGTGTGTATATTTTAGTAAAATATTTTCTGATCCAGCAGCTTGAAGACAAATTTACTGATGCATACACTAGAGATTGAAAAATCATATAACTGTGGATGTTTAGTAAAGCGCATTCTGTGGAAGGCCGTTTGTGACATATCGATATTGAAACACAATGTCTGAGATCGATATTGTTTAAAGGTTTTTAGAAAATAAAATAAGTTGTACAAAAATAGAATAAAATTAAAACTGAATTAATTTATAAATGATAAAGTTTCTATTTCTCTTTAGTGACAAACAAACTACTGTCAGTACGAACACTTCTATTATTCTACCTCAAAACGGCCTCTATATACACTACGTTTTGATTTCCTTCAAGTATAACAAATTACCAGATGCATATTACATTATTGTTAATATTTTTCTTAGTAATAATGAATTTTCAATCCTGGATTCTTGAAGATCTTATCTACGACGCAGTACAAAATGGGGCTATGAAAAGCCCAATAAGGTTTTGTTAGGAAGGAATTTTTTTAAAGTTTAATGATTAACATTAAAAAAATTTTGTAAAGCGGCGTAAGGAAAAAATCTTTCTATTAAAGATAGTTAAATAAATGTTTGTCCTTACTTATTAGTTATTATAGTATATTATTAATTAATCGATTTATATTCATTATTATTATTTTCTTCTGTAAGACATCCAAATCGATTTTATAAGCTTATTGTTTAATCGTGAACCAACGTATTATTATTACAAACGTTTCTTTATATGCGTTGAAACATGTTTAAGAAACCGTCATGAACTTCTTGTATTCTTTAGCTGTAGAATATTTTAAACAAAAATACCTATTACTTTACTAAGTGCTCTAAGTGTATGGCATGTAAGCTATTTTTTTCTGTGACGTTTTATGTTATTAATTTGCATCTCAATATAAAATTAACTTGAAAAATTAAATTGACATATACAGGTGGTAGCATATCTATTACATGAATGTTTTAAATATATGAAATATATTTTAATTTTATTTATGTATGACGATTTAACTGGTAGTTTTAATTATAGAATTAATATCCCCTTTCTCTCTA